>PVIY010012172.1:29848-51386 GCA_004026745.1 Myrmecophaga tridactyla
AAGAAGGTATTCTGGGCTTCAGTGCAAATCCAAAATCCTTGGGTATTTATCGGTGGTCTCAGCTCCATTCTGACTTTAAAGAAACAAACAAACAAAAAGCCCTAGCTTTTCTTTCCAAAGTATTAAAAATTGTGTTGGTCATTTATTTGCTCATATAAAACACTTATCTTTTTTAAAAACAGAGTATACAAATAGCTAAATATCTGTGGGAATTATAGTCAACTCATAATTAAATGGTATCAATACCAATTTAAAAAGATATCATTATGACTATAACAATGAAAAATAACATCTAGTGCTTGACAAACTACAGAGAAGGGGATGATTTATTACTTGTGGCAAAATAAATCCATGTCTCTATATTGCAATATCATAGAATATCACTTATTATTTTTCACATTCTTACTTGCTCTCTAGAAATTGTTTTGTAGTTATATTCTGGCTTCCTTAAAAAGGCCATATATTATCTTAATATTAATGCTATATGTAATACAGGGTGTTTCTTTATTAACTTTATCAATGTCTCAGATTATTTATTACTAATTATCTTAATGAGCACTTTCTGATTGAGATGCACAAATATAATAGAGCAAAACATGTGTGAAATCTATAGTTGACTTTTTAATGAATCAAGTACATTCAAATTTTACATTTGTTTGATTATTTGAATACTGCATAAAAAACAATAGGTTTAATACTTGACAGGTTGCAAAATAAAGTGGCATACCCAAATACTATTTGTGTGAATATAATTTAGTAGCATCTTTTAAAATATCAAGGCAGAAAACACATAAAAGGAGCTTTAAATATCCACAGACACTTGAGACCTTATCCTTAAGAAATAATTTTATATGCAGAAAAAAATTTCACACTGTAAGATATTTACTTCAGGCTTCTTAATGCAAAAGATAGGGAAAACTAAATATTGAACAACAAAACAATTAAACAACTTACATCTATTTAATTGAATATTATGGAGACAAATTATTTCTATACAAAGTAATGTAGGCATGATTATAAAATAATGCGAAGTGAGAGAAACAATATATAAATATCTACTTATAGTATGCTTCCAACTATATTAAATAAAAACTGCCTCAAAATGAAGGCAACCAATCTAAAAGTCAATCAAAATGCAAATACTTATAGAATAGCATATTTCAAAACTATAATATGCTTTGTTAAGAATTAGGGAAACAGGGTCGGTCACAGTGGCTCAGTGGCAAAGTTCTCGCTTGTCATGCCAGAGACCCAGTGCCTGCCGTTGCAAAAATAATAATAATAATAATAATTAGGGAAACATAATTAAATAAACAGTTTTTGAAATGAAGCAAGAAAACAACTTGACGTTAGTCATTCATTTGTCTCTTTGTATTTATCCTCTACAATCCCTGCACACTCCTTGCAGCCCCCTCATTTCCCAATCCCCCACCCTACTCAGTGTTCCATTTATTAATCTGTTGTACCAATTATATGGCCAAGCCTAAATCTTGGTATCATCTTCTCTTTCTTTTGCTACTTCAAATCAATTAACACCTCTGGTAGAACTTGCTGTCTAAATCACACTGATATTTGACTTTCTCATCAAACCCACTGACATCCTTTTCATCACCTTTCATCTAGTCTCATTTAAAAGCCCTCTTATTCTCCCTTCTATATGAGATAAACCCCACCCCCTTTTCCACTCTTACATTCACAGTATGTCAGAGTGATTCTCTAATAACTCACTATTGTTATTCTTCTTCTGATAAGCTTTTCATTGGCTCTTTATCATTGACTGGATGGTATTTAAACCCATAAGCACAATGTAAGAAGTGATACATCTGCTGCTTCTAAGGACATTATCGCCAGAATTCATTACAAGTTTTAATGCACAACTTGGTTTCACTTTTGTTTATTTGTAGATGCTTGACCCACAATTTAGTGTGCCCTCCTTGGAGAGGTTCCAAGTCATATGTATTCCTCTCATCTCATAAACTGTGATCTCCTTTAGAAACCGTCTTTGACACACCTGGGCAGATAAGGACAGCCCTACCATTGGACTCCGGGTCATCTCATGTAGCAATGATTTCCCTCTGAAATGATGCTTATTGTAAATGTTTTGGCACACACACAAAAAATACTCAGTGAGTGAATGGTAACTCTTGTTAAGGAGAGAATGTGTAATAAAAGTTTTTAGAACAATGGCTTTCTAAGTCTGGAAAAGCACAGATTAATAGTAATATTATAATAAACAATTTTCTTAATTCATCTCAGTCTGTTTCTTTCTCAGCCAAATAGGAACATTACTGGTTGACATAACGGCTGACTTCCATCACCCATTCCAATTTCTGCAGCTCAATGTCCTGGCATTTTAAAAGCAGTGGCTCTCAACTGAGAATGATTTCACCCTCTAGGGGACAGCTAGTAGTGTCTGAAGATATTTTTTGTCATCACAACTTGGGGTTGGTTTTGGTATCCAGTAGGTAGAGTTCAGGAATGCTGCTAAACATTGTACAGTGCACAGGCTAGCCCCTAAACAGAGAATATCTGGCCCAAAATGTCAGCAGTGACATGGTTGAAAATCTCGTCTAAGAACTAATCATGGATATTCCAGTCATTGAACCTTATAGCAATCAGCATGTGGCATTCTCGTGGCTTACACTGATATAATTGGACTGAAATGCAGAAATTATACTAAAAATTAAAGTATCTCTCTTACCCACTTCAACCCTCTCTTCATACCTCCAATCTCACTCTGTATTTGATGGTATTATGTACCTCAAAAAAGCCATGCTTTACTCCTGATCCAATCTTGTGGAGGCAGTCATTTCTTTTAATCTTGATTCAGTAATTTAGGTAGGAATCTTTTGATTAGATTATCTCCATAGAGATCGATTGTGGATATTAACTTTGATTAGATGGAGATGTGATTCCACCCATTCCAGGTGGGTCTTGATTAGTTTACTAGGATCCTTTAAAACAGGAAATGTTTCGGAGAGAGCCAGAAATTACAGAAACATCGGAACAGAGCTGACAGATGCTGAAACTTGGAGAACAGAGAAAAGGATTTTGGGGGCTGCTTGGAGCCCAGAAGACATGGCCATGATATGTTAAGCAAGCCAGAAGCTGGAAAGGGCCAAAGGAAGCCAAGAGATGAAAGCCAGCCCTGGAAAAGCAAAATGAGGAACCCCCACAGGAACAGAGGCTGAAGACAATGGAACTCAGGACAAGGGACCAGCAGATGTCAGCCATGTGACTTCTCAGCTGACAGAGGTGGTCCTAACTCATCAGCCTTTCTTGAGTGAAGGCAACCTCTTATTGGTACCTTAATTTGGACATTTTCATAACTTATTAAATTCTCCTTTTTAAAAGCCATTCTAGTTCTGGCATATTGCATTTCGAGAGCTTAGCAAACTAATACTGTACCACAGTTTGAAAACTAGCACACCCTTCCTCTTCCTTCTCCTACTCCTCTTCCTCTTTTCCCATTTTCTAGGAAATTAAAGCAAAAGTCATCATAAGAGTGCAAGAGGAGTCTTGTACAATGAAGACAAAAAGGAAAATTGGTGGAAATAATCTGGGATTTTGATGACTTCACTCACTGTTATATAATCCCCTTACACAATATGAAGTTCATTTAAAATAGGTAATGTATACTTTGCTCACTAACCAGTGCATAGCACAATATCTGGCATATATTAGGTGATAAAAAATAGCAGTTGATATTTCTATTACATCGCTTTAATGGCTTTTTTTCACAAACTCGTATATTGGATAAGAGTTTTCTTTTCTCCATCTCAAAGATTCACATTATTCAGAGGAAACAGAGGAGGAGAATAAAGAGTAGCATGGTGTAGTGGAAATTCAGAATGCTCTGGGTTGTGATATTGGTCCTGAAATTTAACATCAATTCATAATAACCTCTACATATGCAAGAATTTTTTTCTGTCCATCCACGTGGTCTAAGTGTCTGAAATAATGAATGTCTGGCATATTCTTGGCATTTAATACTTTTTTTTGCATGTGTGTGTGTTTTTTCTTTTCTTTTCTTTTTTTTGCATTTAATACATTTCTAATGAATGAATGAATGCCACTTGACCTTTTGGAGCCCACAACTGTTGCTGTAAAATAGGGCTAATAATATTTACTTAAAGATTTTATTAGTATTCAATTAAATAAAGTAAGCTAAGTATTGGACACATTACAGGTGCTTAATACATATCAATTCATTTTCTGTCTTTATTTTTCCAAGCAATTTTCTGCTCGAGAAACCTCTTAGACAGCTGGATACTAATCAAATATACTAAATGGGTCAAATTGTTCACATAATGAAAATAAACCGAAACTGAGCATCAGACATGAGCAAAAGTGAAGCTCACTGATATAGAAAGATGTCTTCATAATAAGTAGATGGGTTTTAAATAAATGATTTCATTTTAAAATAAATTATTATTTAATTTATATTTTTAAAAATATGGCTGCTTCTTTGAAAAATCATAGCCTTAGAAAAATCAGTAATACTTTTTCCAAATAAAAAACAATTCAATATGTAATAAACAAATATCTGATCACTCGTTCAATTATCTAATCCATAACTGTCCAATTTATTAAAACAAATTATTTTTCCCAATGCATTATACTAGTTTTTATATTATCAACAACTTTTAATAATGTACTTATTATTAGCACATATACCCAGAGGTTAGTACAGTTTAACTGCACACATTGGCTTTCTTAGTAAAGAAAATGTTCCATAGACCTATTAATTTATTTTCAATTTTCAATAGGTTCTGAGTTTCTATTATAGGTAAGTGAATTCTTAATATGTGGAATATTTAGTAGTTTACATTTTTATTTATGATATTTTAAATTTATCACTTCCATCAAGTCTGCAAATTTGCTACTACTTTAAAAAAAGCATATACCATCTCAATCTTTAACATCTATCTTTCTTTCTGATTTCATTTATGTGCCCAGCCCTCCTCCCTCTATGGTATTAATCTAGGAATGCCTAGAGTGTAAAAAAAAAAAAAAAACATATAATACAATCAACAGCTATCTAATACTATGTAGTAGATAATTAAAATCCTACCTATATTACTGTATCTAATTTAATTAATGAGTCATAATATATTATGAGGTACACAGAGATCAACATTCTCCATTTACAATAGTTACCTGAGATTTAACAAATGCTTGTTAAGGGCTTTTTTGGCCATCTGCAGGCAGACCGCCCACTTTCCAAAATTATTTATTTGCTGATATAATAAATCGTCTCTAAATTGAAATTATGACTAAGCAACAAGCTTGAATCAGGGCTGTTCCTCCTATTAACTGTGAGACCTTAGGAAGGTTACATAATATGACTACACTTCAATTCCCTCATGTGTAAATGGGGACAATAATGGACTCAGCCTCACAAAGTCCCCAGATGAATCCAATTATTTAATCCTTGGAAAGCACACAGAAAAGTTTCTGCCACATCATAAATATATAATCATGTCAGCTATTATCAATGTTATAGTATTAGTATTTGAAAAACACAATTAAATTAGTTTTTTAACCACTTATCTATTGGTGGTATGCATTTTACAACTACATATTTTATTCACTCTAAAGTACACATTGAAGTTTAGCGAATTTCAGAAGGGCCTTTTATAGCCTAACACAGGGGCTTTCAAGTTTTAAAATGCATAAAAATCCCATGGAGACCTTGAAAATTTTCATAATTCTCGCCTCCTCTCCAAAATGTTTTGATTCAAAATGTAGTGTGCAGGGCAGGCCACAGTGGCTCAGCAGGCAGAGTGCTCGCCTGCGATGCCGGAGACCCGGGTTCGATTCCTGGTGCCTGCCCATACAAAAACAAAACAAAACAAAACAAAACAGTAGTGTGCAAATCTCAGGAATTGATATTACTCAACTTAATCACTTACTAGCACTGATAAGGATAGTGGTGAATAAGGAATTCAAAATATACTATGTAGTATCAAGAGAGACAGCTAAAGAACGATGAGGTTGAAATTAAGTGAGATGAAAGGCTGAGAGCAAAGTCAGAGCAGTGAAAATGGAGAGAACAGATAGATTCTGATTATTCTTTGGAAGTGGTGGTGAAGGAAAACCTTGGAATTCGCAGGGTTGGAAGAGCAAAAAGTACTTACAATTAGGATTTTGATAATGCCATTTTATTTATGGGAGAAGAGCAGGTGGGGAAAATGGGTTTAGGTAGCAGGGGAAGACAAGTATGGCTATGTTGCTTTCAGCATCCTATACCTGAAATGTGTAATGGATTCCCAAATAGAAATGTTAAGAAAACAGAATGAATCCAGAGCTCCAGATAGAAGTTGGAATGGAGTTAAAAATGTTTTCACCAGTATAGTTTTTAAAGTTTCTATATTTTTCCCGGAGTCAAATTCTGTTTATGTTGCTAATCATGCTCATGTCGAGAAAGAAAGTGTAGAGCCTGTCTACTTTTGGGTCCTGAACTCACTGACCCAGGCAGTTGGGGCCCTAGCTTAGCATGGTCTCTCTGTAATAAGGGTCTGCCTTTGAGTTCATGAATTTTCTCTTCAGCTGAGTTTAATCTGTTAATTCATTCTTCTCATTAAAATGTGGAATTTTAATTATAATACAAATTAGTGCATTTCAGGCATGAAGTCCTAAGAATACTCAAATTTATGGAAGTTAATTACTGAACTATTCAATATTCAATGTGGAAATAATTGCTTATTATTATGTATTAATTATATAAATTATTTCTATTGCCTTGCTCATATTCTAGCTTTTCTATGTAGCTAATAAATATTTGCTTTATTTTTACAGGGTTTTTGGTCTTGCATCAAATGTTTAATAAACAATTTTCTTTATACAGATGAAAAGTATTTATTCAATATTTTACATATGTAGATATGATTATGTGCTATTTTTGTTTCTTCTGTTTCCCACTCAGGTTACCTCATAACATTGTGTTTACAGTGACTTTTTTTTTTTTAATTTGGAGTTTTATTTGATGAAAGCTAAAGAACTGCATAGAACCTTAGGTTTGAGGCTTGTTTATAAAGAGAACATTTGTACTTATTTGTTCCTGCTGCCTGGGGGTGCTATATCCCAAACCCCATGAAAATAAAATTACTCTGTGGTTTTCATAATTTGGGATATCATGTAAATTGTAGGTTAAATATCAGGGAGGACAGTTTGCAATTATATTTAAGAGTATTTTTTGTCTTCCTGTGTCTATAGTTAAGAATGAGATAAATAGTTTACTTGCTGCTTTCTCAGTGAAGTGGATTTACAGCAGAGGTTGTCTGTATCTTTAGAATCCCATAGCATTTTATTTTTTTTACCTATGAAGATTTCTTTCACAATTTTTTGCCATTTCATTAACTGATTTACAGGGTGTTTGGGGTTTTATATGGCATTGTGCTTTCTGTTAGAATACTGCTTATATTATCCATGTCACAATGCAGCCAATGTTGGAAGTCATTCTCTTTCTATTTTAGAGTATGTTCTATTCATGTATATCTTCTCATTAGTGGTGTAGCATTACTTGCAAAACCGTAATGATCTGGACTTTGCTGCAAATTAAATATTTTAATAAAAATACAAATTAGGCACCAACCAAGCAAAAATATCTGTGCATTCCTTGAATGACCTATTAAAATGTGAAAAGTAGACTTTGAATTATTAAGTAAATTGTCAAAATATCCTCAATGATATTTCTGTAGGCAAACTTCATGGCTATTCTGTAAATGTTTTATAGAATATGAATGCATCAGTCAAATACATACAGTTTGAGCACATTTCTATATTATCATCAGAAGGAAATAAACAAGTATAATGTTTAATCACTGAAGAAACATTAAAAAGAGAGGAATATTTCAAGTGGTGATTAGGGGAGCTCTCTATTCTTTTGTACCACATTCACATAACTGGGCCAGTAATTATTACTATTTAAAAAATACTCTAGGGCATTTAAAATATTCATATCTTAAACAACTCTCTAAAACTAAAAAATGGCATCTTCTACAGTGTGGTTTCTAAATTTATTGTTTTAAAAGGAGGTTAATGATCAAAACATTCACCTTTCGGTAATCTGAATATTTTTAAAATATAAGAGCTATTTTGTTAGAATTCAGTATAATAAAAGTTCTATCACTTTCTAATATGTATTACAGCAAAGACTGCATAATGCTCCTTAAATAAGAATCACATTTAATAGTGCATTACATTTATTTTAAGATGTAATTACATTGTTAATATATTAGAGAAATATGTTTTGCCCGGTAAATAAAAACATTTCAACCCTCCTTAGAATAAATCTTTAGATTCTGTATGCCTAACTAGTTTTAAAAATTTCACTCAGTAATATTCTCGTCTTATGCATCTTATTAAAATGTAATCACACAGTTAATGTAGGTTAAGTACATATGTATTTAAATATGTGATGTGTGCATGTGTGTGTGAGAGTATGCCTTAAAGCCCAAACAAAAATGAGGCACATACTTTGGATTTTTCACATTAAATACATTACTAAATGTTTCTATTTATGAAAGGAAACAAACTGGGACATATTCAAAATACAGTACTGAAGAACATCCAGAAAAATATTACTTAGACATTATTTGAATATTAAATATATATAGCAGGTGGATTATATATTTTAAATTATCTTTTTAAATTAGGACTTCTGAATCACAGTCTATTTATAATTATAATCAAGAGTAGCATGAGCTCTTTTTTATCCCTCTTCCTTTTTCTAATTTGGCTGTGGTTATGAGAATAATGAGTTTGTACATGCATGTGGTCTGATAAAATGAGATGCTCAACCTTAAGTACTAATCACAATTTTACAAACATTATTGGGAATTCTGTTTAACAGTCTATGTGTAATTTCCTCAATTATCTATTTGATGGTCCACAAAAAGAAGACTATGGGGCAGCAGATTAGATGACTTAGTGAATTTCATCAATGAATATAACCCATCCTGTATAATGGAAACTGTCTTATTGTATTTATTGACATGTCGCATCTTCCTAAAACAAACGAGGGGACCCAACAAATAAGAACGTTATTAAGAATATAAGAACAAGACAATAGAAAATGGGGATTTTGAAATTTAAGAGAAATTTCAACCAAAAGAGAAACACCAAGATTATAGAAATGGAGGTGTACCTGAACAAATACTTTTAATCAATATAAATGCCCATACTTATGGTGAGTAAATAAAATATGTGTTAACCATAACAAATATTTATTTTTTACCGTGCTTTATTTTAGGAAATTTGTCCCTACATAAAATCTCATTTAATTTTTCCACCCATATTTCACTTGGGTATTATCATCCCAAACTTGCAGACCTTGCAACTGGACCCAGGAATTTATATGGCCTGGTGATTCTCAAAATCTCCACTTACATAATGAATACATACACCTCAAAAACCAAACAATAGTTTTCCCCTTTTCTGGAAGTTTCTATAATCTTCCCTATTTCAGCAAACATCCAGTTTCTGAGGTTGGAACTATGGCGTCACCGTTGACATCTCTCTCGTTCCCCTGTCATAACAATTGACAATTGTGTGTGCTTCCTCAGCATCCACCTCATTTTGTTTAAACCACTTGCCTCAGTGCTGACCTATGGGCTAGTTCATGGGCAGCTTTCCAGCCCTGGGCCATAAACTCCCACAGAGCCCATATCCACATCTTTGGCCACTGTCTACACCACCCACATTCTCACCCCAAACCCACAGCGTCCCAAATGATAAGCTTACCATCGCCACTGCTCTCGGACTCCCAGGCCCTTTACCTTCTCAAACCTGCTGGCTTTAACCCAACCGATCCAGGACCCCTGTTGGAAATCTACTAACCTCTATCCCTGGACCATAAAAAAGGCACAGATCCAAGGTCCCTTGCTCAGCTTCCAGGCTCCCCACCAGCTGGGTGAGCCACAGGAGCCCGCTGCTTCCTGTCAACCCCGCAGGACGCCCCTCCTTCTCTGGCACCTGTGAGTAGCCCACTATCCTTTCTCCCACATTATGGCCGCGGTAGCCCATTGGGTCACACCTGACCTGCACCTGGACCCAAATTTAAAATACAGCTTAACTAATTCAAACACTCCCCGTGTTAGACAGGCAGGCAATCCTCTTCGATTTACCTTTAAGGTATATTCTGAATCCAAGAAATTGTCAGTGCCTCTACAGTGCCATCACTTCCACATAAGATGACATTACCTCTCACTTAGTGTCTAGACTACTGTAAGAGGG
Source organism: Myrmecophaga tridactyla (assembly GCA_004026745.1). NCBI lineage: Eukaryota > Metazoa > Chordata > Mammalia > Pilosa > Myrmecophagidae > Myrmecophaga > Myrmecophaga tridactyla. Next base: position 40,088 of record PVIY010012172.1, read on the forward strand.
TTTTACTGTAGCCCACCCACAGCTTATCACCACAAAGGAGCCACAATCATGGCTTTAAAACATAGATCTGTTCACAGCACTTTCTCAGGCAAAACATTCCATTGACTTTGCCTTACACAGAGAGATCAAATCCAGACGGCTTGACAAAATCTGTTGGTTTCTGCAAGGATTCATCTCAGACAGCTTGCCAACAAAATCTCCACTCAGCATCCCTTCCTCACTGCGGCCAGACACACAGGCCACCCAGGGTACTTCTGCCTCAGATCCTTTTCAGTCCTTGTGCTGTCTGTTTTGGATTTTCTTTCCCTGTGTTGTCCCATGGCTAGTATCCCCTGTTCATTCAATTTTCTGCTCAAATGTCATCTTATGTGAGGGGACACCCAATGACTTGTTTTATAAGGTCATAATCCTCTTCCAATCCTAGGAGATTTCCCTATAGTTTTTTTTTCCTTGCCTACACTTTCCACTGTCTAAAACCGTATTTTGTATTTATCTGTTTATTTATAATCCACTCTCTCTCTTTTTAAGATTAGCTCCACAGGGGTAAGAGTTTGCCTATTTTGTTTGCTTCTATATTGGTGACTGATTGTATAAACATGCATTGAATCAATGAATGAATTTGGCCAGGTACATATTACTCAATACAATAGGTTAGATTTTATTACACTCTGAGGATATCTGATAACAAAGCCTTAAGAGAAATAATCTTGTGGTTTAGAATAGTTTTATTTACATATTTATATTTTGTTTTAAATAGTTTTTTTTTTCTTTAAAGAACTGCGTTAGCTTAAAATATTTTGAAGCATTCAGAGTCCCTCATAAGATAATCAGTTTTACTTAATTCCTTTTTTCTTAGTTCTTTCTTACCATAGTCTGTGAGAATGGGGCTGATTTTCATGATTTTATTTATCTGGAAAAATATCGATTTTTCTTTAGCCTTTCTAAGATACATTGAGAGACTTTAAGAGCTGTATATCTGAATTAGTTGTCATGAATATACATGTTCAGTTGGTTCCTTCTCAATGAGTTCTTCCCTTACTATGCTTTTTACATTTGCAACACTCTCTCCATCCAAGCAAACCCTCCTGTCCTAAATTAATAATTTGCATGGAATATTATAAAATTTACTTATTTATTGTTTATCATTTACTGGTCAGCTACTTTCATTATAATTTAAGCGTCATGAGGGATGTGTCTGTTTACTGCTGTATGTCCAGTGCTCAATTTCTGTTTTTTAAAATAATGAATTATTCCCTAAAACGTTGTGTTTATGAAATCCAACCAATACCAATAAGTAGAGAAGAAGGTCCCTGGTGACGACTGGCTGGGCCAGCTGTTTCATTTGAGGCCATTCATTTTGCGTTTGCAATGCTCAGTTTTATAAAATCTATGTGACAGACAGATGTGCTTCTATGATAAAGTTTTATCAGGGCTGAATAGGATCAAGTCCATAGCATAATGCCTGGGACAGAATGAGTACTCAATAAAGTTAACTACTTGTTCTTCTCCTTTTTTCTCCTTCTTTTCTTCTCCTCTTCTTTCTTAATAATTTTCAAAATTCCATTTTGCTGTTTTCTGATTGCATTAGTTTCCTACTGCTGCTGTAAGAAATTACCACAAACTTGATGGTTTAAAGCAGCACACAATTATTGTTCTACAGTTCTGGAGGTTAAATGTCCAAGCTCAGATTCACCGGGCTGAATTACATTTCGTGTCCACCCAGATAATCCAGGAAAATTGCCCCGTGTCATCAGCCTTCATCAAATTTGCGAAGTCCCTTTCTCCATATAATGCAACATTCACAACTTCCATGGATTAGGTCTGGATGTCTTTTGGAGGGCAATTATTCAGCCTAGCACACTGAAGGAATCCAACACAATGAATATTAAATATAATAGACACTTGACACGTGCCAGCTTAATATATCAAGCTGGTTAAATGGGTGGTTCAGTGGTAGAATCCTTGCCTTCCATGGGGGGACCCAGGTTCTATTCCCAGGCCATGCACCCCACACAAAAAAATATTAAACCAATCCTCATATATTGTGGCTAGAAATGTAAATGGTACAGCCACTCTGGAAAATATTTTGGCATTTTCTTAATAAGTTAAAGATACCTGTAAAGTTACCATCTGACCTATAATCCTACTCCTAGTTATTTACATTGGAGTAATAAAAACTTACGTTCACACAAAAACCTGCATGCACAGGATCCTGGTGCTTTATTCTGGACAGCCCAAACTGATAACAGGTGAACAAATTGCTCTATATCCTGATTATGATGGTTGCTGCATGACTCACAGAATGATGCACCATAGAGGGGAGATGGGAAGGTCAGTTTTACTGTATGCAGTTTAAAACATATGATAACAAAGATTTGCAAGACACAGTAATTTGTGATGCTACTGAGCAATTAAATAAAATTATATGCATTCTGAGGCTGATTTGTAAATGCAAATGATTTGACCATTTACTAAATCTAAGGGAAATTTGATAGTAGCAATTCAACTCCCTATTTTGTTCTTTACGCACCACAAACATATATCTATGTATGCATATATGTACATATATTTTGGAGGAGGATTAAATTGCATACTAGAGTTGTATTAGGGAGTGGAGTGATTTGGGGATTCAAGAATATTTGGGAAATGGTCTTTGTATGGTTAAGAACATACTACACTAATTTCCTCAGAGATAGCATTTGAAACAGTGTTAAATGGAAAGCAAAACACACACAAATAACTACTTCTGTCATTCACATCTAAATTTCAGAAATAACTGCTTAAACCTATGCTGATTTTACTGATTCTCTTGTGTCTGCAAACTGTAGAGATTTTCTTCCTTTTTATGCTGCAGGTGTGAAAGGGGCTCAGCAACTTCAGAATATTTCTTGTTGATTTTTTTTTCTTACTGTCAGAATTGTCCAGATATTTGATCCTACTGAAAAAGAACGAATAAGCCCCAGCATTCAACTAACGGCAAGAGAGAACTTAGGTCACCGTACTCTTTCTTACTCTGTGATTTTTATGAAAGAAAAGTATTTTCCTTCACGCAGGCTCATCTTGGGTCATTTGGCTCTTAGCGATCACAAGAAAGGTTGTCTATTCAACATGATGCTCTGTGATCATTTATAAATGAGTCAGAAAGGAATTTTTCTCTCTGTTTGAATAGCTTCTCCTGCCTGAATTCTGATTCTGAATCCAATAATTTCTTAAATATCCATTTGCATTAACCCTCAAAGAGCATCTAATAACTGTCGGCAGGCTTCCAATGGATTTTATAGAATGGCCTCAAATTCCTATCTGATGTTAGCTCTTAAGTAGGTCAGACCCTTTTCCTTCTGATCTTTTAAAAGTCCTATTTGATCAGGCAGTTTGGGGCAGAAATATACAATGGACTTACAAATGATCAAAAGGGTATTTCAAAATATATTATATTTGATTAAATAATAATCACATTAAAGTCCCTCTTTTCCAATTTCCCTTTCTTCCAACCCTCTGGTCAATCCTTTTTATAGATGCTGTGAGCATCAGTAATATTCCTTTTTCTTATAGGCCTAAACCAGCAGTAATGGACTTTAAGCCGATCAGTCATCTTATCTTAAATGATTCCTCTCTAATTCAGGATTTTCTCAAATCCTACTGACCTACTACTTGAAAACCACAAATCCTCCACTAATACCCAACACAGTGCATTATTTGGAAACTTCATCGGTTGTGCCAAAGCAAAACTGTGATACTTGGGAAACTGAAAACATCCAGGTAGCTTTTGTTGTCTCAACTACAAGATTTTCTTTTCTTATCTATTTCCTGTTTTACACTGTATTATCCCAACAGTATCACTCAAAAATCCCCAATAACTATTTCAACTCAATGGTATTATCCATAAATTCAAAATAAGTATGGACATTTCTCTTTTAAGGAGAAGTAAAAACTTTGAACAATGGTTAATAATAGCATCAAGAATGTTTATAATTTATATAGAATTAGAAAAATGTTTTACTTTCTTTTTCTTTTTTCAAGATAAACAATAATTTAATGCAGCATTTTTAAAAAATCAAAATTAATACACAAAAATCCACAATGAGCAAGATATCAAAATTTTACATAAATTCAAGATGTGAGAAAGCATCTACCAAATACCATTTGGTTTGAGTCGAAATGATAAAAATTTCCATGTTAATAAATATTTCTGGAATGAAAAGAAGGCAAACCTTTTTAGTAGAATACCTCATTTACTTTCCTTTTTAACTTCTTTATTGTATAATATAATATATATATAAAGCAAAGAAAGAAAAAAGCAATAATTTTCAAAGCACTCTTCAAACAGGACAGATCCCAGAGTATGTCATGGGCTACCATATGATCCTCTCAGATTTTTCCTTCTAGCTGCTCTGGAATATAGGAGACTAGAAGGAATAAATATTTTCTTATCATCACAATCTACTTTTTTTTTCTATTTTGTGAAAAATAACATATGTACAAAAAAGTAATAAATTTCAAAGCACAGTACAACAATTACTTGTAGAACAGATTTCGGAGTTTGGAATACGTTACAATTCCACAATTTTAGGTTTTTATATCTAGCTGCTCTAAGACACTGGAGACTAAAAGAAATATCAATCTAATGATTCAGCAATCACATTAATTTGTTAAATCCTACCTTCTCTGTATAACTCCACCATCACCTTTGATCTTGCTAACCCACACTTTAGGTGTATTTGGGCTATGGCCATTCTAACTTTTTCATGTTGGAAGGGACTGTCAATAATATGGGGTAGGGAGATGGAACTATCTGCTGTTCTGGAAAGGCTGGGCCCCCTGGGTTTCAGAACTTTTCAGGTCCAGGGACCCATCTGGAGGTTGTAGGTTTCTGGAAAGTTACCCCAGTGCATGGAATCTTCTATAATGCCCTAGGTGTTCTTTAGTATTGCCTGGAATGGTTTTGGTTGGGTGTTGGAAGTCATGATAGATAGTAAGATCTAACTGAAGCTTGCATAAGAGTGACCTCCAGGGTAGCCTCTCGACTCTATTTGAACTCTCCCAGCCACTGATACTTTATTAGATATACTTCTTTTCCCCCTTATTTGTCTTTTGATACACTGCATTTCAATTTCAATTTACAGTGGAAGAGTCATTTCACAAAGCCAGAGTTATCCTTCCAGTCGAAGAAGAAGCAATAGCCTCCTTACATGGTAGAGTAGGCAGGAGAATGTGGCATTATCAGCAGAACTTTCAGATCATTCATTTATAAGACTTATTGCTAAATGTTTCATTGAAATATACTAAAAGTTTGGATTTATTTTGCCTCCAAAAGAAAACCCCTCAAAATGCCCCTGGGTTATCCACTGAGGTGGACAGGAATTTATGATGTTCAGTAAGATTATTGTTGAAGCATACATCTCATCTAATTGTGTGTAACGTTGTTAAAGATGCATTTTAGATGTTTGGAAAGTATATAATAGTCAGAGTAGTGAGATCATTTCCCTTCTTAGAGCATAAAATTACAGTTTGAAAACAAGTGGCAAAATAAACTTTTAAACGGCCGTAAGTATTCACACCTGTAGTACCTTCATTTATAAACCATTAAATTTAACTCCTTGTGGAAACTGTCAGCAAAAAGGCTTCTTTTGTTTTGAACTGAATCACAGAAATGTTTATTTTATTTTATTTTATTTGAACCATAGAAATTTGACTGGAAAAAAAACCCATTTACCTAACAGTCAGTAACAGAACATCCTCTATGTACCTAACTTGTCCACATTTTATTCGGTTGTCATAAGGATGTATACACTATGTTACTTATCCTTTACATTTCTGAGTGTCACATGCACTCTGCCATGGTGATTAGTCTCAGGCAGTTGTTTGCTAAGTAATTTAAAGGTAGAACAAAGCGAACATTTCTTTTTCTTCAGTGTGGTACAGAAGCAAGGTCAGTCCCAGGATAAAGTTCCAAGATGATTGATTTCGGGTTTAATCATCATTTGTTGTCCTACCATGTCACGGAAATGAGACTTTTCTGGAACTTATTACTGAACAATTGAAGTGAACTGGTGCAAAAGTTAATTTGTAGGTTGAGCACAAGGACACCAAGCACCCTGAGGGTGGAGAACAGGGCTTCCTGCATGATCCTGCCAGCAGAGCAGCTGACTGCCGCATATTCTAGAATGTTCGAACTGTCCAGAATGCATTATTCTAAGTCTTAAAATTGTTTCCTCACCTCTTTCAACATATTTGGTGAGAGGTATCTCGATACTTTTAAAAGAGATTTTTTATATATTTCAGAAGGTACTTGTTCTAGTTTGCTAGCTACCTGAATGCAACACACCAGAGACAGATTGGCTGTTAATAAAAGGGGATTTATTTCATTAGTTCTTCAGAGGAAAGGCAGCTAACTTTCAACTGAGGTTCTTTCTTACGTGGAAGGCACAGGATGGTTTCTGCTGGCCTTCTCTCCAGGCCTCTTGGGTTCCAACAACTTTCCCCGGGGTGATTTCTTTCTGCATCTCCAAAGGCCTGGGCTGAGCTGCGAGGGCTGAGATGAGGTATGCTGAGCTGCTTGGGCTGTGCTACGTTGTGCTCTCTCATTTAAGCACCAGCCGATTAAGTCAAACATCATTCATTGCAGCAGACATGCCTCCTAGCCGACTGCAGATGTAATCAGCAACAGATGAGGTTCACGTACCATTGGCTCATGTCCACAGCAACAGAACTAGGTGCCTTCACCTGGCCAAGCTGACAACTGAATCTAACTAACACAGTACTCAATAATTTTTTCTTGTGAAATTATATTCAGGCTTCCAATTGTTGCAAATTTGTTTGAATTTATGATTGGTTGAACCCACTCTAGTAGCTCTTGATGGGACTAATTTTAACTCTATCAGGGGTAGCATGATATAAAAAATAACGGGAAGATGAAAGAAAGAATACTGAATGAAAGGCTACATGCAAAGGTTTTTGTTCAAAGTTGATACTTTATACATGACGAATTTTGGGCAAGTCTTGTCCTATGGATTCTCAGCATCTCCATAAGCTACATTTACATTGGCGAGATATTATCAGGACTAGACGAGGTAAACGATGCAAAAGACATAGGTGTGAGGCCCACACTGTGTGCCAACTATTAATTTAAGAACTGGGGCTCCCTTTCTTTGCTCTTCATCTATTCCTTTGCCCAAGAAACAAATTTCAATGCATAATGTATTGAGAAGCAAAATAAAATGGAGCTCACCTTTTATTAAAACCAAAAGAGAATAGTAACTTAAATAAAAATAATACAAATATTTACTTTGCTTAAATGAATAAAATGTCATTTAATTAAATTAGGTTTATGTTTTTATATAATTTTATGGTTAACATAATTGTTATAAAATATTATTGTTTTAGGAAAGAGACCTCTACAATGAATTACCTTTTAATTAAAATTATCATCATTTTTTAGATATTCAGATAATACTGCATTCTATCAAACATTTTTAACCATTATAATTAAAAAAAATTCCCTAAAATGTACTTTATGCCACCACTTCTATGGGTCCTTATCAATTCCTTTTACTGGGCTATATAAATGAAAGAAATTAGAGGATCTATGACATTTTGAAAATGTTAAAATGGTAACAAAAGTCTTTCTCCTTATTTCCCTGCAGATAACTAAGCAATTGTGAGACAGAAAAAGTGTGATTTGAACACTATGCACTAAGTAATAATGCTAATAAAAAGATGCAAGCTCTGCCATCTATCTATATGTTGTTATTGACAAATGCTCAGGTAAAAATAGAAAAAAAAACAGTGTTTATATGCTTATTGCTTTACATTAATTTCATGCTCGAGAGTACTTTAATGAAACAAAATATATATTGTTGATGACATTTAATTTACAACTAATAGAAGAATTTAAGAATAGCCCTCAAAGATGGTATGAAAAAGAGAAAGAGGGCAGAATTCTCGCCTGCCATGCAAGAAAAACAGGTTCAATTCCTGGTGCCTGCCCATGCGAGAAAAAAAAAAGAGAGAGAGAGGGAGAGATTTCGGACTTTACGTTAGTTAAATGAAAGCACCCATTAAAAAAACTCTGCAACTGGTATCTGTCATATTTTGAGATTCTAATAACTCAGCCCAAAACAAATTTATGTAAATAAAAACTGATAAAACTCCTGAGAAACTTTAGGTGAATTATTTTGGTGACAATCTTTGCTACTCATCTCAACTTAAAACACCAGAATAATTATCTGTGACTGAAGGAGGGCTGTCAGTCAGAACGACTTAAGTATCATTTGGGTGCATTCTCTTATAAATAGCTAATCCCCAAAATAGCCCAAGTGGAAAATAAACAAATATTCTAAAAAAACGTTACTGGATCTTAGATCTTGTGGGGTGAAGAGTAGTCTGAAAACAACGTATTTAAACATGTAAAAATAATTTTTATAAACTTTCCCATTTAAACTGTCATGAACTGGATATAAAATTTTAAATGGGCATAAAATCATACAGTAGGACATTCACTTCATATTCATTATAGAATGGGTGAAAATCAACAAAGGGGAAATACTTTAGATATTATCCCCCCTTCAATTTTTGACAATGTAACTGTGGTTTTGAAATCTAACTGGGCATTTTGGCCTCTATGAAGGAATTACTCCCCCAAAGTGTACATAAACAGTGACTTAAAAATCATGCATTGCTTCTATTCTTGTTTTCTTCATGCCTGTTGTGTGTGTGTGTGTGTGTGTGTGCTGGGAAGTACTGCTTGTTTTTTTAATTTTTAATTTTGGCTCTTTTCCCTTATTCAGGAACCATTTTTCAGTAAGGCAGAAACAACAAGGTTCAAATATCATACCTGTATGAAAAGCATCACAGAAATGATATGATAAATTATTGAAAGCACTTAAGAATGATAGAGCCGATTAGCTAGAAGACTTGCCCTGTTTTATTCTTTTCCTTTAATCAAAAGTTATTTCTACAAAATATTTTCTATGCAACTCTTGAGCTGGACACTGTTGAAGGAACTCCTGAAAGGGGGTACTCTTTAACTTGGGGAGTCAGACAAGTAAATAGGTTGGTACAATATAATTTAAAACCTAGGCATCAGTGAAAACCTTCCTAAAATAAGTAAACAGCTTTTGTAACATGAGTAGGAGTTTCGGAGGAAAAGATGCTTTGTAGACAGAGGTCAAGATTGAAGGTTAAAACTGAAGTTGCCATAGATATGTGTACAGTTTAGCGTAAATTAAATTAACATACCATAAATCTCAAAAAAAGTAATTCAAACTAGAGTCTTTCTCAAATTTGCAAAGAAGAGAAATCTAGAACAGTAAAGCGCTTCCCAAACTAGTTCATGTTGATGAGCACCTAACAGAGCTCTCTCTATATTGGAAAACATTTAAATAAACTAAGAGGTATTAAGAGAAATACTTTCCACAGTCTTCAATCATATTTAGATATGAAACGGGTCAGTATTTAAAGATGTAAATAAACTGCAAAATATACAACAGCAAATGAGTTCATCATCATCTCATCATTTTCTTTGTCTGTTACTGTCATCAACTCTAAAAATTCATTCATCACAATTCTTAAGATATTCTGAAAGACTGGCTACCTCTGTTGTATAGTCTAGCTTTATATTCCTAATACAGAATAATAATGACCACCTATTTTGTTTTAGGACATGCATGGACTAAATCTGATCTTGAAACATTGCCAGTATTTGCATAGCATGCCAAGAACACCTGGGTTGTCAATACAGGGAAACTGAGCTAAGATATTCTCTGCAAAATGACTGTAAGCCTTGACGAAATATTTTAGTGTTTAAATACATTTTTTTCAAGGTTGGTCACTTAATGCTTTAAAATAGCTAAATTTATGGCTGTTAGCATTTTATTGGTTTGGTAATTCACAGGTAATGGAATATTTAATGGTTCTGGAGAAGGTGTGTGTAACAAATTCTCAAACTCTAAATCCCATAACAGCCTTAAAAGATAAGACGGATAGTCATTTAACCTAAATTAATGTTGCATCTTTTCAAGGGTATCAGACAGCTTTTAAGTACAAATAAATTAAATTAAGCATTCAGACCTCCAACAAAAAAGAAAAACAGCAATGAAAATCACAGCAACAAAAATGATGCTACTATATTCAGGATTGCCAAGCTCATCTCATAAAAATTTATAAATATTTTCAGATCACTAAGATTTGTTCTCTAAATTGTTCCATAAATTAGTTTTTTTCTATATTTGAGCCCCTGCTGTCTGTTTATCTATCATCTATCTCTAACTCTCTGCTTCTCGCTTTGTCATATTATCTATCTTATTGGATCTCTTTGCCTTCCAAATCTTAAATGTGTCTCAGACTTTTCATTGTTTCCTCAAAATCCTTAATGGTGCATTTAAAATATTTTTATTTCTTTAGAGTCATATCTCTTCATATTTTCTAGGACTTGGCTCTGTATTTTTCCACTGAAATACATACATGATTAAAATTCATAGATGGGCAGTCAAATTTCTTGATCAAATATTCCCTTCCATCTAATCGTCAATCTTTCAATATAGTTCATTTCCTCCTTAAATCAGTCTTCATAAAATTGATTACTTGCAATTATTCTCCCAACGCAATAATGTTCAGTAGAGACTGCACCTCATATAATTCATTTTATAGATGAAGACATGAAGTCCAGAAAGAATACCTTGCCAAGCAATCAAGACCTGTCTTGAGTATAAGACCCTGTGTACTAGATTACTGAGTACCAGTACAAGACCCTGTGTACTAGATTATTTTTCTTCCTCTTTTCCCCTCCATTGACCCATTGACTTTACAGAACTTCAAATGGAAGCTGTCAAAGAAGTTCTCTAATAGAAGAGACAAAAGTGTATGGCTGCTGGGTGGTGTGATGGTGGCTCAGTGGCAGAATTCTCGCCTGCCATACTGGAGACCCGGGTTTGATTCCTGGAACCTGCCTGTGCAAAAACCAAACAAACAAAAAAGTGTATGGCTGTTATGGTAGAAGTTAACTGATATTCACTGAACCCATTTCTTTTCCTCCTAGGTATGCAGATGCACTGCATTTCCTACCATCCCTTGAAATTAGGCATGGCTGTCTGTCTTCTGGTCAATCTGATGTGGCAAGAGGGGTGTGTTCCCCTTTCAGTTTGGTACCTTAGAACCTTCCAGGAATGATCTATACTCTCTCATTCACTGAATGAAGGGAGAAAACTCCTAAGACATAATGGAAAGCAGAGCCCCAAGACAGAAGAAGCCTAGGTCTCTGAATTACAACATGAAACAGAGACCACCTGTTCTAGTTTGCTAG
>PVIY010012172.1:51486-63051 GCA_004026745.1 Myrmecophaga tridactyla
ACCACCTGTTCTAGTTTGCTAGCTGCCGGAATGCAATATACCAGAAACGGAATGGCTTTTAACAAGGGGAATTTAATGAATTGCTAGTTTACAGTTCTAAGGCCGAGAAAATGTCCCAATTAAAACAAGTCTATAGAAATGTCCAATCAAAGGCATCCAGGGAAAGATACCTTGGTTCAAGAAGGCCGATGAAGTTCAGGGTTTCTCTCTCAAGTGAGAAGGCACGTGGCGAACACAGTCAGAGCTTCTCTCTTGGCTGGAAGGGCATATGGCGAATACGGCTTCATCTGCTAGCTTTCTCTCCTTGCTTCCGGTTTCATGAAGCTCCCCGGGAGGTGTTTTCTTTCTTCATCTCCAAAGGTGGCTGGTGGGTGAACTCTCTGCTTCGTACTGTTGCTCTCTCTGAATCTCTCATTCTCCAAAATGTTTCCTCTTTTATAGGACTTCAGAAACTAATCAAGATCCACTCAAATGGGTGGAGACATGTCATCCTCTAAACCAGTTTAACAACCATTCTTAACTAAATCACATCAACCAGGGAGATGATCTCATTACATGGATTATTCTACCTTTATGAAATGGGATTTATATTAAAACATGGCTTTTCTTAGGGGGCATACTTCCTTTCAAACCAGCACACCACCCCAGACTGGAGAACACACCCAGTTATCGTGGTAAGGCACACTGAATTAGGAATTGTATGTTACTGCAAGTAACTTATGTGTTACTTGTATTCAATTACAAGTAGGTTATTTTGAATTTTTGCCCTTGGTGATTTTCAGCAAAGGGTATTGTCAGAAACTGCATTGAAATAATCTTCAATTTAGTTATTTTTATCTATTATAATGAATATTCTAATGGATACTGGCTGTCAAATTTGAAATTATATAAAATAATAAAATACCATAAAATAAGGACTAGTCATTCTTAGATCCTGTCTTTTCCTCATTTTATGACTCTAGCTGAACACCAAAGCTTGGATTTTCAAAACAGTGCTATCAACTGCTTTTGACTTGGTATGCCCAGTCACTTGTTCAATTATCTCTTTGTTTTATCAATACCAATAACAACAATGATGTAAGAAAAGGCCTGCATATGTATTGCTTGGTAGATCTTTATGTATTAAGGGTATTATAACCTTTTCTGAAAGGCCACAAAAAGGATTATATTATATGACCTAAGTTCATAATATGCAATATATATACACACACACACATAGTTTGTAAGTCATATATTTAACTATAATAATATTTAACTATATTTTAATTTTTTACTATGTATTAATTCTTCACTTATGAATTCCTATTTACTTTATACAATGATTAATTCGGACTTTCTATATTTGTCCTCTGTGCATACAGCATATTATCCATGGTTTTTACCTTTAACAGAACACTATTTCATGAAGAAAACTGTGCTTATATTGCAACAGAAATTATGATTTGGCTTTAGGATAATAATTATTTGAGTAATTAGGCATTACTTTATAGATTATCATGCAAAATGTATAGGTGAACTTCTTTGTCTGTAACTGAGAAGAATGCAAACTGACTTTAAATGTTTTCTTTCCCCATTCCAATTAGAAAACTAGTTTAAGTATCCTTGATGTATCACAGCCTTAAAAAATCATTTTTTTTTTTGCTTTTAAAAGCTAAAAGTCTTAAAGTTCTACTTTAAATATTTGGTTTTTTTTTGAAAGATTGAAGGTTCTTTCATATTCTAATACAAATGTTATCATTTGGATAAGATTTTGTTGGAAAAAAATCTAGGAAAATGGTAATGCACGTTTATTCTGGAACAAAATGAAGAATTATGAAATATTATATTCAAAGAGGATTGAGATAACCATATTGGAAAAGTAAATATCTCACTTCCATGAAAATAAATAGTTTCAGGCTTGTTTCTGATGTGCATGATGTGTAAATAGCCTAAAAATACAAGCTGTCTTTGACCATATTCCCAGAGGTCTTCTCTGAAAGACTGTGCTTTTTACAGCTTTGCTCATGTGTCCATAGCTCTTTTACAAAAGGCAATAAAAAATTTGATTTTTTATGTTTATTATGCATAATTGTGTTTTGAAAGACATTAGACATTAAAAAATCAGTGCCAAAAACACAGACATTGAAGCAGGATCCCACTGTCTGATATGATTCAGAATCATGTTAAGATTTACAAAATTAGAACATCTCCATTTATTTCTCTTTGATTTTATGTCAGTGAAAGAAAATTAATCAAGCTATATAATCTATTTACATCCAGTTTTGATGTGCTGCATTAGACAGAAAACTACGGGAGATAACATGCCACAATTTGCGAGGTTGGCAACCAATGGTTAACTTCTATTAAGCTGCAAGTTCCTTTTGGATGCATTTTAGATGCATGTCCAATTATGGCAAATTCAAACAAATTTTGAAGGAACCTTGTATAAGTCCTTATTTCTCTAATAACTGGTAGTGTGAAACTCAAATCATATTTAAAATAATATATTTATTCTTTTCTCTCTAGTGCTTCCTGGGTGAAATAAGAAAAAAAAGACGGAAATATTTTGGAACCAATAAAACTGTTTTAAAAATTCACTTCTAAAACCATTTGGAAGACTCATGGTAAAAGAAATCTGAATACTTACCCTAGGTATCCCTCTGTCTTCTATTTGTTTGTCTCCTTCGTTTGAACTATGAACTTACATGTTGCATTTTTAACTGCAAAGCAACTAGCATCAAATAGCCACCCTGATAATGATGAGTTCATAGATAAAATGCCAGGTGCTGCCTGATCTTCCTACCCTTCTTCTTTTCTCAGACTAAAATAGCTATAGTTTCCTAATTAGGTTAATCAATTTCATTTTCATTTACTATGATTTTATAGGTAATCAAGTTTTCAGTGGCCAATTCTGTTCCTTGCAGCTTCTAAAGTATTTATTCATACTTTATTTATACTAATTTGGTCCTCAGATGTTTTCTTAGAATAAAAATCTCCATTTCAACTCATAAATTGTTTCTTCATGTCATGTCCAGAAGTATACTCCTTATTTTGGATATTTAGTTTCTTAGTTTTGCTGTTTAAATACCCATGAAAGCATTAAGAACATTTAACATGCTCTATTCTTTCTTTTAAGATGAAATATCATCTTGTTTGAAGAAAAATGTAGTCACAATCAGGAAAAACAATTTACTTGCTAAGAGACATACAGTCTGCAATAGTGAAAAGAAAAGTTATTTTATACATCTGGTTTCAAATCTCCATTTATCTGTGCTTTATCTGGTGCTCTTGCCCAAGTACTTGACATTTCATAAATAAAATAATCGCTCATAAATGAAATGTGCATAACACCAGCTAGTCTATCTAAGATGATGCCTTGAATTTTATGTGTATTCAATTAGATAACATTTATTTAGGTGTAGATAATTTACAGATATAATTCTTTGGGGGGGGAATTTGTAAAAAAATTCATCATGATGCTACTTATGATCATGATTGAATTAACTGTATACTAATGTACAATTTATCCAGTTGGGAATTTCATTACTCTTTAGGTAATTTTAGAGAAATCTGAATGAGATGGTTCCGCACTGATTATAACAGAGCTTCTTTTTAGCCCAATCAGAAGAAAACAGGGACATAGTCTTTTTCCTACTTTCCTACTGATCTTCTAATCCTTTCCTTCACTACTATTGGAGCTTACTATCAGTCTTTCTCTTCAGCACAAGTTTCTTCTGTCATAGATCATGTGATTGAACAGCTTTCAACTGAAAGCTTTAATCTTTCCTGACTTCTCAAATTTGGGAAGCTGTATTTTCATTCCACATTAGCTGTTCACATTCAAGGATATACCCAAGATTGTGTTATCTATTCTGCTGTAATGTTTGTTCTCAAATGTCTTACACTCCAGTACCCTCTGATTATAAATCACTGTGCTTTTACTTCATGTCATTAAATTCCAACAATTATCCCCCTCAGCTTATTTTAACCACCAATAACTTCATCATTTTTCACTAAATTTTCACTTGAAATCTGTTTTCCTTTGTTTCCTTTTCCAATGACATACAGTGCTATACAAATGAATGCTGATTTTGTTATGAAGTTTAAAAATCATGAATCACATTATTTCAGATACTAAACTGCATTCATTTATTTAATTCTTAATTCACTGTACTTTGATTAGCCGTGGCTTTGGAAAAGAGAGCAGAAGTTTGCGAGTTCAATGTTTTGTAATTATTCTCCGTTCACACTCATTACTAAAGGAAGATGACCAAAGATTTTTTTGCAAAATAAAATTTAATTCTGGTTATCTCCAAATGTAGCGACTTTGTGAAAGATTACTGGTTCAAATATAGATTAAAACATCTATCTGTATATTCCCACCAGCTTTGCAAATTTAATGAAACAATCCCAAAATGTATTCAAAGTATTTCATATTAACTATTGATAATTCTCACATCATTACTATAAGATATTACACAACTTTTACATAGGTGAATGAAATATTAATTGTAATATCTCTGAACATCATGATTGCTAGGCCTGTTATTTCAAGGATTTAAATAGTGGAAAAAAATTTAAAAATTTAAAAAGTAAATGAATAATTGAAAGAGAATTTGGTAAGTGAACATTCCTCAGGTTTCCTTTTGCACACCATATCACAGATAACATAAAATTTTATACCAATATTTTAAGATTTACTTATTTTTTAATTTAAAATAAGACTCAAATATTTAAATGCTCATTGCAAAAATGTTTGACATAGAGCTCTAGGCTCTTGGTGCATATATTCATATCTGTTTATTTCAGTAAACAAAAAAAGTAGTATATTTAGATGATACAAGTCTGTGTTTTCCCACCATAGCTAAAATTTCAGTTTTAACACTTAGTCATACAGTATAAAAGATGGATGTATTCCCTATACAGCCATTTGCCATCTGGTTAAGCAAATACACTTAAAAATACTTCTGCAACTGTGATCAAGTGACAGCAAATCTAAGAGCATACAGAGCTTGGACTTTAAAATGATGATTGTACAGCTGTAGTTGGCATCATTAGGGACCAATAAAATCTTTATGTTCCATTTGAATGGCAAAGACCTGTATCAAAGAGAAGCTCAAATGGGTAAATAACAAAGAAAGGATCCATTTAGCAGTTGTTTTAAATTTAAGAGAGATAATAGAACTTCTAAGTCATAATTAGCTTTTAACACTGGAGAGATTGCTTTCAAGTTTTGTATTACCATTCTAATATTTTAAACTTGTCATCATATCCTAACTCTTTGGTTATGATTTTGCTTCCATTTTGTCTAATATTGTCGTTCTTATGAGTTAAAGTCCTCACAATATCCTAGACAGCTAAACCACTGGAATTATCTGAATTCTTTCATATTATTTCAAATCTAGTAAAACAATAGAAAAAAAATCACTAAATGACTTTTGCCTAAGGAAAAAAAATGAGACTAAAACTTTCGTTTTCTTATTAGATAATTAAAAAATCGTTGCTAAATATTGGGTATTTATAGGAGTCTCTGCCAATATGATAGTTCTTAAAGAGCCATATAAGTCTTTAAAACCAGATCAGGTGAGTACTGGAAACATACCGCTGACGAACTGGCAATATCAGCAGTATTCTCTTAGAGTTCACTCTTAAAAATTCTTAATGCTACAAACTGACAACAGCAATTTTTATTAATTGGCATATTTTTTCTTTCTCTATATAAATAATAATTCTGGAGACTAAAATTTTTACCATGCTCCAGACTAGAGGGTAAATCCAACCTTTCACTGTCCCAAACTTAGTATTAGTTGGTTTTACCAAGGTAGCGCCTGCAGAGCTTAAATTCTACTCATTGAAGGAAAAAAATACATATGGTTTTATCCTATATCTATAGATTGTATAATAAGTAAATATTGGTGTAGGGTCTGGCATATATTTCGAGTTTAGAATTGTATATGTGGTCGATATTTCCATTTATCTAATTCAACACTAATTCTATGGATGAGAAAATTTAAGTCTGAAGTGAGCTTGGATAAAGTCATGCAGTGAGTATAGATTAATTTCTGATCTCAATGACTCCATAAACCTGTTTCCTCTCCATTACACTATAATGCTTTAGTCATGCCTTCAGAAAAACAAGAGTCAAAGGCTTCTAAATTCAATGCTTAGTAATTCTTCTGAGGGCAAGTTCATGTAACTATAGGACCAACACTAATGTCTGTTGTTACCCCATATTTGAATGGCTCAAGAAACTTTTGGTCCTTCTACGTATCTGCTTGTGGGCAAAGATACAGATGCTACTTTCAAAATGCATTTATGTAGACACAAACGCACACACACATCTTTATTTCTGTGGTGCATATTTACACCATGTAATATATAAAGCTCCCCTAAGACAAAAAAAATTTTTTTTCTTGGTTTAAATTGTTTAGTAAAGCTCCCAAAGCTAAACCAGTACTTGTAGAAAGTAAACCAATGTTAAGGGAAAAAACTGGTATAGCTAACATATACGGGTACATATTGTGTGACAGACACTGTGTTTTGTGCTTTAAATTCTTTAGAATGTTCAATCAACACAACAACCCCGTGGGGTAGGTATTATTCTTATCTCCATTCTGCACATAAGAAAATTCCCACTTAAAAGTTTGGGTAACTTGCCCAAGGTCTCACAGCTAATAAGTAGCAGGAGCTCAAAGACCAGAAGTAATCTGACTCCAGGGACTCTTCTTTTAACCACTTAGCTAGACAGCTTTCCATTATTGTATGTCAATTATATTACGAATGTTCTTTCTTCTGCATAAATAAGAAAAATATTCTATTGCTGCAGTTCTTCCTATTTTTCAAATAAACACTAATTGAAAATACTACTATGTGCCATTTTTTTGTCTACTGGAACTACCTTTTAAATCAGTTTCATTATTTACATTAAAGTCATGAGAAATCTGAAATTCAATTAAGTTCAAGATTTGACACACTGTCAATAAGTGGCAGAGACACAAACTGAGCCCAATCTTCTGATTCTAAGTCCAGAGCTATCTCAACTAGAGAGCAATGCAGCTGCACTCAGAGGCCACTGAGACTTTATCCTCCAGCAGTCACAGTTGTGATGTTATGTATGACACACTAAGTATGTGCCAGGAATTGTGCTAAAGTTTTGTTTTTGTTGTTTGAAAATGTGTGCTGGTATGTAATCCTCACTAAAAAAGGATTATTTTTATATGACACAATAGTTTATTCATGTTGCATTCATCGACCAGATGATTTTGGCTTCTAAGTGATGAGAGGCTGAAATCAAACCATTACTATAGACTCCAAGACTGCAATTTCTGTTGCACCAACTCCAAAAATAGGGAGCATATCTGATGCTTTCTCTTCCACATGTATCTTTTGCCTTAAATATATGACATATTGAGCTTTATCACATAACTGTCATCTGAATCAGAATAGAATAATAGTTTCCTTCTAATTTTCATGGACATGGAAATGTACAGTTAAATCTTAGGATCAGCACATATTTATGTGATTAATCTATCAAATATCAGCTAATGATTAATATTTTTGATATGCATTCCTTACCTCTAAATTCTCTCCAAACTACTGCTATGAATTACATAAGCATTTTATTTGTATCTTAAATGTTTACCTGAATTATTTCCTTCCTTAATGTATGGAAAAATTGATAGCTCACATTAGATGAAACATACAAAATCATTGTTCAATAAGTCAAAATGGTTGAATATTAGCAGTTTGTTATGCTTTCAACAGTCTTAAAATGTTCAATCTAGCATTGATTATCTGGTAATACAATCATTAACTCTGTATTATTAATTCTGTAGATGAATGTTTTACTTTAAAGACTGGAGAGAGATTTCTCAATACCCTCACCTCACCCACATTGCAGACAGAACTAAAGCAGTTTGACGCAACGAGAGAAAATTCATGTCTTCAATTTTTAAAATAATATCATGGGTTAATTTTCATTTCTCACTAAATATTAATGTTTAAAAATATAAAATGGAGTTTATATCTTATAAGGATGCACCTGTATAAGCTAATAAAACCCAAGAAGTTATAAAGTCTTCAACATGAAAGAATTATTAAATTTTCTACTTAAATTTTAGGAATATGTATAATTCTATCAGAAAGATTCTTATAAAAAAATCTAAAAGACTGTGTTTCTAGCAAAATAAAATCTTTTATTATATTGGGAATTTTATTGATATATTTGTATTCTACATTTTAAATTCCTTTTGAAGGAAAAAAAATAATAGAGAAAGCTTCATACCCTCAGTGAAATAATTCAGGATTCCATGGGCAACACATAATATACAAAAATTTTAAATCAGTAAATAAATCTCAATACTATAATGTTTAAAATGAAGAAGTAACCTAATATTTAGAACTGAACCCGGGATCATACAGTTTATGAGGTGAATAACAGTAACAGAATTAATTATACATTTACTCAAATTTAATTTATTTAAAATAAGTAATTGGGGAGATAGTAATTTATATATTCTAATGGTACATATACCTTTTTTTTTTTTTTGCATGAGCAGGCACTGGGAATCAAACCTGGGTCTCTGAAATGGCAGGCAAGAATTTTGCCACTGAGCCACCTTTGCATCGCCTGGTACATATACTTCTGAAAGTAACATTGCCCTTTTTTGGTATATCTCTCAGGTCACTAAAATTCTTAAAATTGTTTTTATTTTTATTTATTTTTTATTTTATTTATTTATTTTTCCACGAGCAGGCACTGGGAACCAAACCCAGGTCTTCAGCATGGCAGGCGAGAACTCTGCCTGCTGAGCCACCATGGCCCACCCTTCAACTTGTTTTTAACCATATTCCTATAACCTGTTAAAGGGAACAACTGTGTTTTTTTTTTAATTAATTGATCGACTTCATTTTTTTTAGGACAGCTTAGATTTACAGAAAAACTCTGAGCATATAGTACAGCTAGTTCCCATATAAATGTCATGCTAAACCTCAGGGTCTGCCTGAGTCTCCCCTTGACTTTTTGGCTCTAATGTGCTATGTTTATTACAAGTAATGAACAGTATAGATATGTATTAACATTGCCAGGAAACAAAGTTCTTTCTTTGCATTAGGGTGTAATTTTTGTATTGTACATTTCTATGGGTTTGGCAAATGCATAGTTCCATGTATCTACAATTATAATATCATATAAAATAGTTTCAACACCCTAAAAAAAACCTGTGCTTCTCCTATCCCTTCCCCAACTTCTCCTGAAATACTGGCAACCACTCATCTGTTTTTACTGCCTCTATAGTTTTGTCTATTCTACAATGTCATATAATTGGCATTTTATAGTATGTAGCCTTTTTGGGCTCTCTTCTTTCCCTTATTAATAGGCAATTAAGAGTCCTCTATGTCTTTTCATGGCTTGATAGCTCATTTGCTTTTACTACTGAATAATATTCCATTTTACGTACGGTTCATATTATTTTTTATCCATTTACCTATTGAAGGCCATCATGGTGGATTCCAGTTTGGGGCAATTATGCTACATACATTTGTACACAGGTTGTGGTATGGGCATATTTTCAACTCATTTGGGTAAATAACTTGCAGTGTGATTGCTGAATTGTATAGTAAGACTACGTTTAACTTAGAAACTGCAAAACTGTATTCCAATGGTGCTATACCATACTGCAATCCTACAGCAATGGATGAGAGTTACTATTGCTCAATATCCTCACCAGCCTTTGGTTTTGTCAGGTTTTTTTTTTATTTTAGCCATTTTAATAAGTATACAGTGGTATCTCATTGTTATTTTAAATGCAATTCCCTAATGGCAAAGGATGTCGCACATTTTTTCTTAAGCTCTGTTGACACCTGTGTGCTTCACTGGTGAGGTGTCCTTCTCTGCTAAGTCTCCATCCCCTACTTCTGGTGATAATATTACACTTTTCCTTATGGAAGCTGCTTTTCCCCACAAGCTCTTCGATAGAGTAACTCTACCTCCAATATATGATGCAGGTCCATGGGGCAAAGGATTAGATATATGCATGCCACCCAACTAGGTCAGTCCTGGAATTCCAACTAGTAATTTGTGGGAAGGGGATCTGTATTTGCAGTAGGCAGGAATCTTGGAAGAAGTCAAACTCAAGGTACTGGGGCCATATGTGGAAATGTCTGCCTGAGTGCAGACGTGGCATAGAAAAGAACAGAGGCACGAGATGGACAGGTGACATATACATAGCACATTATTTGAGCACCTGTGGTCTTTTAATCATACTTGTACTTTTCTAATTGTATTTTTAGTTATGTATGTTATGGTAGTTAGGTTCAGGTGTCAACTTGGCCTGGTGAAGGTGCCTAGTTCTATTGCTGTGGACATGAGCCAATGGCACGTGAAGCTCATCTGTCGCTGATTACATCTGCAGTTGGCTAGGAAGCATGCCTGCTACAATGAGTGATGTTTGACTTAACTGGCTGGTGCTTAAATGAGAGAGGTCAATGTAGTATAGCCCAAGCAGCTCAGCACACCTCATCTCACCACTCACAGCTCAGCCCAGGCCTTTGGAGATGCAGAAAGGAATCACCCCGGGGAAAGTTGTTGGAACCCAGAGGCCTGGAGAGAAGGCCAACAGAGATCACCCTGTGCCTTCCCACGTAAGAAAGAACCTCAGATGAAAGTTAGCTGCCTTTCCTCTGAAGAACTATACATTTTTAAAGAAATAAATCCCTTTTTATTAAAAGCCAATCCATCTCTGGTGTGTTGCATTCTGGCAGCTAGCAAACAAGAACATATGACACTAAATTTCCTTTTTTTTATGCTTAACCCAATTTCTTGCATTCTCTTTCACTTATTATCTCAAAGCCACTGACAGATAAACTCACAAATAGGTGTCAGAAGAAGGCCTATAGTTCTGCCAACCATCATAGAATTTCCAGGAAGCTGTTCTCTTCTACCTATTCAGTCATTTATTTATTAAGCCAGTGCTTATTTACTGAGTATCTATTATGTACCAGATACTGTCAAGAATTTAAGGACACAGTGATAACATAAAAAATTGTTCCTGGTCTCATGGGACATCCTTCTAGTGGGATGAAACAGACAAAAATAGGCAATATATTCTGAGAAGTAAATACCTCCAGGACAAGTAAACCCTTTTATTCCAGTGCACTAGGCATTTGGGAAGAAAACACCAAATCTATGCCCATATAACAAATACTGTATTTAGTGAACATGTTATCAGCAGAACCACTGAAGCTTTGAGTCCAGGACTGGAAAAAGCAAGGCTCTAGAATGAACTTAGAACAAGCTGAACTTTAAACAACAGCTAAACCAGCATATAATATTAAAGATGGTGAATTAGTTGGAGCTGAAAACCATACAATAAATCACAAATGGATGACAAAGAGAATGGCTAATAATCAGTTTTCCCAGAAAGTAGAGAACATGCTTTATAAGGATGTCAATGTGTGGAGAGTAAATCATTGCAGAAGTTGTCTGTATACACCTTGAAACTTTACCGAATCTTAATTGTTAGGCGATGGTAGCAACAGGTAAACATAATTGAAGAACGTGTTTGTGATTACGTGCAATGTTTAACT
>PVIY010012173.1:7532-62891 GCA_004026745.1 Myrmecophaga tridactyla
AAGAAAGAAAGAAAGAAAAAGAAAGAGTGATTATGGAATTAAAGAAGGAATATATAAAAGTCATGATCACTACTTCTGCAACTGGATACAAGGTGAAAGTTGGTATTTATGAATTATTTTCTTCACTATTTTTCCATGTCATCCTCCACTTAATTTCAGTACAGTATAAATGAGTTGTCTCTACAATAAGGGAATTGTTACTTTACTAACAAGGGACTTACCTCATCTATATCAAACATGTAAGGACTTCCATTGTCATTCCCAGAGCATGGCTTACCATAGGCCCAATAGAGCATCTTAATCTCCATGAGTATTGAGGTCAATATTGGCTTTTCTGGTCAAAAGGACAATAGATAAAATGTCACAGATATGCCTATCTGGACTTGCCCAAGGTCTTTATCATTTGAAGGGCCCCACTAAAAGTTGGCAGTTTTCAGCTTGCCTAATAATTGGATTTAACTAAGAACCCCCCAAATTTAGTATGTATTACTTATAAATCTAGGTAGGACACCTAAACACTGAGCATTTTGGGTTTGTAATTGGCAAAATATAAAGAAACTTTTCCTTGATTTGAAGAAACATGCCAAAAAGCGCCTGATTACAAGATCTTCATAAATTTTAATGAACTGAGAGTTCATTTTCATGAACTTTCTCTCTGACAGTCTGGCATAAACATGTCTTAGTAATGCATTTCTTATTCATTTCCATGCTATTCAGATTTCAGCAACATGGTGTGATTAGTATGTGAATCAATTCATCATTGTATTAGTTAGGGTTCTCTAGAGAAACAGAATCAACAGGGAACACTCACAAATATAAAATTTATAAAAGTGTCTCACGTGATGGCAGGAATGCAGAGTCCAAAATCCACAAGGCAGGCTGTGAAGCTGATGACTGTGATGGATGGTCTGGACAAACTCCACAGGAGAGGCTCGCCAGCCGAAGCAGGAATAGAACCTGTCTCCTCTGAGTCCTCCTTAAAAGGCTTCCCGTGATTAGATTAAGCATCACTTATTGTAGAAGCACTCCCCTTTGGCTGATTACAGATGGAATCAGCTGTGGATGCAGCTGATGTGATCATGATCTAATTCTACCAAATGTCCTCATTGCAACAGACAGGCCAGCACTTGCCCAACCAGATAAACAGGTACCACAACTTGGCCAAGTTGACACATGTCCCCGACCATGACAGTCCACTTCTTGCCAACTTGGCAGGTATATATATATCACCTTAAGCCATACTTAATTTCCAAATAAAAGCAATAAAGCACACATTTTTCCTTTTACCTGATAATACTCAATTGTCCTGCATTTACTGGGAACACATTAAATCTCTCCAGAATAGGGTGCAAATCCTTGGGCAATATTCAATCTTAAACTTGATGTCTTACAACTTAAATAGTATAACATGAACAAAACAGCATTACAGTCCTCTTTTCTGTAACTGATCACGTGGTCAAGGTTCATATTTATCACAACCTGCGTCCATTACCCATTCTATGTTCCCTTTACCCTCAGCAAGCACTTCAGCTGGCCATGGTTCTTTGCCAGATGGGGTGACCCAAACCTTCATTCCTGAAGTTTCAGAGACATTAGTAGTCCTCCCTGGATTGCATTGTTGCACTTTTCCATTGATTTTAATCACAGGGCATGGCAGTACTAAAAGATGCACTAGGGGATCTCGTATATTCCAAGAAAACTCTTTTTTATCCCCATTATGTAGTTGCAGTCCTACTACCTTCTGATAGTCAGGGTCAATCACACCAGAAAATAATGTAATCCCCTTCTTGGCTTGTTGATCCAGGGGCATAAGTATCCCAAAGTGACCAGGTGACAGTCTTAACTTCCAGTTCAATGGAATCGTTGTTTCTCCTGGAGGAAGAACTAAAACCTGTTTTGGAACTAAAACCTGTAGACCGGCAGAGCTCAGGGTAGCAGGGACAGGAAGCAAAAATTTTCCTAGTGGATCACTAGGGGTAATAGTGAGTGGTACCACACCCATTTCCACCCCTTGGTTCCTGGACCCATGGATCCTGGCTATGGGAGAAACAGCACCGTACAGTAGATGCTGATTTAGAGCATATACAGCTTCTTGGAGAACATTACCCCAGCGTTGCAAGGTATTGCCACCTAGTTGATACTGTAATTGAGTTTTCAAAAGGCCATGCCAGCGTTCTATCAACCCAGCTGCTTCTGGATGATGGGGAACATGGTAAGAGCAGAGAATTCCATGAGCATGTGCCCATTCCCGCACTTCATTTGCTGTGAAGTGTGTTCCTTGATCTGAAGCAATGCTATGTGGAATATCATGATGATGAATAAGGCATTCTGTAAGCCCACGAATGGTAGCTTTGGCAGAAGCACTGCATGCAGGGAAAGCAAAATCATATTCAGAGGATATGTCTATTCCATTCAGAAAAAATCGCTGCCCCTTCCATGAAGGGAATGGTCCAATGTAATCAACCTGCCACCATGTAGCTGGCTGGTCATCTCGGGGAATGGTGTCATATTGGGGGCTGAGTGTGGGTCTCTGCTGCTGGCAGATTGGGCACTCAGCAATGGCTGTAGCCAGGTCAGCCTTGGTGAGTGGAAGATCATGTTGCTGAGCCCATGCATAACCTCCATCCCTACCACCATGGCCACTTTGTTCATGAGCCCATTGGGCAATAACAGTAGTTGCTGGGGAAAGAGGCTGACTGGTATCCACAGAACGGGTCATCTTATCCACTTGATTATTAAAATCTTCCTCTGCTGAAGTCACCCTCTGGTGTGCATTCACATGGGACACAAATATCTTCATGTTTTTTCCCCACTCAGAAAGGTCTATCCACATATTTCTTCCCCAGACCTCTTGGTCAACAATTTTCCAATTATGATCTTTCCAAGTCCCTGACCATACAGCCAAACCATTAGCAACAGCCTTGAGTCGGTATACAAAAGCACCTCTGCCCAGTTTTCCTTCCAAGCAAAATGAACAACCAGGTGCACTGCTCGAAGTTCTGCCCACTGGGAGGATTTCCCCTCACCACTGTCCTTCAATGACACCCCAGAAAGGGGTTGTAATGCTGCAGCTGTCCACTTTCGGGTGGTACCTGCATATTGTGCTGAACCATCTGCAAACCCGGCCCGAGTTTTCTCTTCCCCAGTTAATTCCCTGTAAGGAACTCCCCAAAAGGCCATAGCTCAGGTCTGGGAAAGAGAAGGTAATTTGGCAGGAAAGGAAACCATAGGCATTTGGGCTACTTCTTCATGTAACTTACTTGTGCCTTAAGGACCTGCTCTGGCTCTATCTCATATAAACCATTTCTATTTTACAATAGAGTGCTTCTGGGCACATCCAACTTTATGGCTTGGTGAGTCAGACAACACCCAGCTCATGATAGGCAACTCAGGTCTCATGGTAACTTGGTGGCCTATGGCTAAGTGTTCAGTCTCTTCTAAGGCCCAGTAGCAGGCCAAAAGCTGTTTCTCAAAAGGAGAGTAGTTATCTGCAGCAGATGATAAGGCTTTGCTCCAAAATCCTAAGGGTCTGTGTTGTGATTCTCCTATAGGGGCCTGCCAAAGGCTCCAGACAGCATCTCTACTTGCCACTGACACTTCCAGCACCATTGGATCTGCTGGATCATATGGTGCAAGTGGCAGAGCAGCTTGTACAACAGCCTGGACCTGTCACAGAGCCTCCTCTTGTTCAGTTCCCCACTCAAAATTATCAGCTTTTCTGGTCACTCGATAAATGGGCCAGAGTAACACACCCAAATGAGGAATATGTTGTTGCCAAAATCCAAAAAGACCAAATAGGCATGTGCCTCTCTTTTTGGATGTAGGAGGGGCCAGATACAGCAACTTCTCTTTCACCTAAGGAGGAATATCCCTACAGGCTGCACACCACTGGATACCTTGAAATTTCACTGAGGTGGAAGGACCCTGTATTTTTGTTGGATTTACCTCCCATCCTCTGACACACAAATACTAGTAAATCCAGAGTAGTTGCTACTTCTTGCTCACTAGGTCCAAGCAACATGATATCATCAATATAATGGACCAATGTGATGTCTTGTGGGAGGCAGAAACGATCAAGTTCTCTGCAAACAAGATTATGACATAGGGCTGGAGAGTTGATATACCCCTGAGGTAGGACAGTGAAAGTATATTGCTGTCCTTGCCAGCTGAAAGTAAACTGTTTCTGGCTGTCCTTACTAATAGCTATTGAGAAAAAAGCATTTGCCAGATCAATAGTTGCATACCTGGTACCAGGGGATGTATTGATTTGCTCAAACAATGATAACCACATCTGGAACAGCAGCTGCAATTGGAGTTACCACCTGGTTGAGCTTACAATAATCCATTGTCATTCTCCAAGACCCACCTGTTTTCTGAAAAGGCCAAATAGGAGAGTCGAACGGGGATGTGGTGGGAATCACCACCCCTGCAGTCTTCAAGTCCTTAAGAGTGGCAGTAATCTCTGCAATCCCTCCAGAAATCTGGCATTGCTTCTGATTTACTATTTTGCTTGGTAGGGGCAGTTTTAGTGGCTTCCACTTGGCCTTTCCCACCATAATAGCCCTCACTGCACGAGTTAGAGAGCCAATGTAGGGATTCTGCCAGTTGCTCAGTATGTCTATGACAATTTTACATTCCAAAACTGGGGAATTAACTACAGGATGGGTCCGGGGGCCCACTGGACCCACTGTGAGATGGACCTGAGCTAAAACTCCATTGATCACCTGGCCTCCATAAGCCCCCACTCTGACTGGTGGTCCAGAGTGATGTGTTGGTTCCCCTGGAATTAATATCACTTCTGAACCAATGTCTAATAATCCCAAAAATATCTGATCATTTCCTTTTACCCAATGCACAGTTATCCTGGTAAAAGACCATCGGTCTTCTTGGGGAGGACTTGGAGGAAGATTAACAGTATAAATTTGTGGCAGTGTAACAGTTTTTTCCCTCAAAGCGTCCTGGCCTCTCCTTCATTCAAGGGGCTCTGGGTCTGTAAACGGCTTCAAGTCTAGAAATTGATTAAGGGGCTGTGACTCTGTGTCTTTGTAATTCAGGTTAGACTTCTGTTCACTTGACCTAGAACTCTTTTGTTTATACAGCTCAAACAAGAATTTGTATTTCTAGGAACCCCATGATTAGTAGCCAATGCCACAAATCTCTGTGTGTCATATAATTTTGATGCCTGCTTTGAGTTTGCTATCTATTATAATAGCCACGTCTACCCTGTCTTTGGAGATTAAGTGCTGCCACCTGACTTCTGCCAACTCGGGATCCCATCATCCCCATTGTGTTTAAGGATTCCAGCCCAGTGACAGCAGTTCCTACAGTAATATCTGACCTACAGAGAAGTGCAACCACAGAGCTCTTTAGGGATGATGGTGCTAGTCTCACAAATTTATTTCTCACTGTTCTGGTAAAAGGTGCATCTACCAGACATTCCTGGGGTGTAAGAGCAGACTTTGCATGATAAATCCACTCTAACATTCCAATCTCTCTGAGCCTCTGGATGCCCTCATCTACATTATACCAGGGCAGTTCTGGCATTTCAGCCTCAGGTAATGTTGGCCACCTTTTGATCCATGTTTAAACCCACCATACAAACAAACTGTTAACACCATTTCTAACCACTTGAGCTATAACATTGAATGCAGAATCTCTGCTTAGTGGGCCCATATCAATAAATTCAGCCTGATCCAGCCTTATATTACTCCCACCATTATCCCACACTCTTAAAATCCATTGCCACACATATTCCCTGATTTCTGTCTATATAAATTGGAAAACTCATGCAGTTCTTTTGGAGCATTACGTACCTCCTCATGTATGATACTTTGTACCTCACCTTTAGGGACCTGTTGGGAATTTAGTCTAGTTATAGGTCTGGAAGAAATGAAGGGTGGTGGCGGTGGCTCATGAAAAGAATTAGAAATATCTTCCAAGCTATTTGCTTCAGGGTCTTCATTTGCAATTTCATCTGGTGAAACAAGATTAATCACTCTAGGGTTAATCCATTCAGGAGGAGGTTGGGTGGCCAACTCCTCAAGGCAGGCTGGAGTGGGGTAGTTGTATCCCCAGGGCAAACTATTACAGAGTTTTCTAGAGAAGACGTAGCATGATCTAGGGCTTCAACCTCACCCCCAACATCATTATCAATCCATATGTCACCATCCCATCTTTCAGGGTCCCACTCCTTTCCAATCAATGCCCTCACTTTAATGGCAGACACCATGCAAGACTGAGATTTCAGTTTCCATTGTAAAGTTGCTACTCTAACAATAAGATTCTGAATCTGATTTTCAGAGATCTCAAGTCTACAGCTACAGGAAATAAGATTTTCCTTCAGGATACTCATAGAAACGTCTACATCTTTCAGACGGTGCTTAAGCTTCTCGTTTGAAGACTTAAGCCCATCCCTTTCACCCCTTAATGCAGCCAGTGTATCTAACAACAACCAACCAACATCTCTATAACTTTTATTTCTACAAAACTCTGTAAAGGTGTCAAAAACATTAACCCCCAGAGTCTGGCTTCATACAAGTGAAGCATTAGGAGAATTGAATGATGATATTTTGACTATCTCTTTTGCCAACTCACACCATGGATTGAGATTATCAATCTGATTATGGGAATCAGAGTCCTTAGTATCTCTGAGTCCAGTCAGAGTAGAAAACCATTCATAAAAACCCATTTTTAAGATTCCGTTTCTTAAGAACCACTCCCGGTACCAAGATATATTAGTTAGGGTTCTCTAGAGAAACAGAATCAACAGGGAACACTCACAAATATAAAATTTATAAAAGTGTCTCACGTGACCACAGGAATGCAGAGTCCAAAATCCACAGGGCAGGCTGTGAAGCCAATGACTCCGATGGATGGTCTGGATGTACTCCACAGGAAAGGCTCACCAGCCGTAGCAGGAATTGAACCTGTCTCCTCTGAGTCCTCCTTAAAAGGTTTCCCTTTTAAGATTAGATAAGATTAGATTAAGCATCACTCATTGTAGAAGACACTCCCCTTTGGCTGATTACAAATGGAATCAGCTGTGGATGCAGCTGACATGATCATGATCTAATTCTATCAAATGTCTTCATTGCAACAGACAGGACAGCACTTGCCCAACCAGATAAATAGCTACCACAACTTGGCTAAGTTGACACATGACCGTGACTATCACCCTTTGGATTGCTGATAGGGTCAAGGTTTCTGTGGACTAAGTTATGACTCAATATGAGTGCATTGAAAATAGCAACTGAAGTACTTATTGCCTCAAAATATGCAATAATCCACGGACAATTTCTCTTACTTATATCCATTGCTGAGCTAGAAAATTAAATTAAAATATTACATTTATCTCTTAGAGAATGAAGATTAGCTTGTTTTGCATCCAATCTTCCAATAATAACAAGAACTGCTGGAAAAATGTAAAATGTGTATGTTTGAAAACATCAGACAAATAGCAAGTAATCAAAGGTTTCTGGGGCAAATATTTTCTAGAGAAAGGAACCAAGGAGCTAAACCCTGCATTTGGGGCATCTTTTCCTTAAATGCATGTGCTAACTCTACAAACCACAATGGAAAGGCTGAAAAGCAAAATGGAACTTTTACAGACATTTGCCTTGGGAATAACAAATAGAATATATGTTCTACCAAAAAAAGAGGCTTCTGTAAACAACCAGGCTTTCCTTTACAGACACATAGGGCTTTACCCAGAATAAGGGTGACTAGAAAATAGTCCTCAAGTGAACACAAGCCCAACTTTAAGAATCACAATTCCTTGATTGAATTAAAGTTTCCTCTGATATTCATTTTTTTGTGCCTGGCTGTTAGTGAGAAACAAAATTAAATCCTTGCATAAATACATCATCAAGAGTTTTTAATATCTCTATAATTTTTAAAATATACATCTGGCACATAAATCTAACAGAGCATAGAAGACAAGATGATTTTAAGAAGAGAGCAATAGAAACAGATACATAGATGATCAAGATAATGAGAAAATATATGTTTTAAACATTAAATGTCTTGTGGTCAAATAGATAAAACACAAAAGCAGATAAATTGAATAAAATAAATTTGAAAATTGAATTATATAATGACTGTAATTAAAATCTTAATTATTGGATTAATAACAACAAATTGACACCACTGAAGAGACACTTAGTAAATGGGAAGAAAGTTTAAAAGAAAATATTGAAACCAAGTCAGAGAGAAATAAAAAGATGGACAGTATAGAAGATAGTAAAAATGACTTAAAGGACACAGTGCAAAACTCAAATACACCTTTAATTTAACTACAGTTCTAGAAAGATAGGGTAAAGATAATAGGGTAAGCAAAATATTTGAAGAGATTGTGGTTGAAATATTTTTCCAAATGTTGTGTGAAATCAAACAAAAATTTCATGGGGGTGTTACGAACTTTGTGAAGGAAACATTTTTTTAAAGGATGAATTTTGAACAAGGATAAACTAAAATTATATAGCATAAACTTTCATTATTTGCAGATGACATATTATATTTGGAAAATCCCGAGAAATCTGCAACAAAGCTTCTTGACTGAATAAACAAATTCAGCAAGGTGGCAGGATATGAAATTAATGTACAGAAATCAGTAGTGTTTCTATACACAAAAACAACCTAATTGAGGGGTCAGTTAAGGAAAAAATTCCATTCAAAATAGCACCTTAAAGAATCGAGTACTTAGAAATGAACTTAACTAGGCACATGAGGACTTGTACACAAAAAACTACATAACATTGCTAAAACAAATCAAAGATCTAAATAAATGAAAAGACTCTCTCTACTCATGGATAAGAAGGTTAAATATAGTTAAGATGTCAATTCTACCTAAATTGATCTATGGATTCAATGTAGTACCAATAAAAATTCCAACAACCTACTCTGAAGACAAAGAAAAGCTAGTTACCAAATTCATCTGGAAAGCAAAGAGACTCTGAATAGCTAAAAGCACCCTAAAAAAGAATAATGACATAAAAGGATTAACATCTCCTGTCTTTAAACTTATTATATAGTTACAGTGGTCTAAACAGCATGGCACAATGATAGAGGTATTGATCAATGGGACTGAATCAAGAATGCAGCAGTAGACCACCAATCTATGGTCAGCTGATTTTTGACAAGGCCCCCAAATCCACTGAACTGGGACAAAATAGTATTTTCAATAAATGGGCACATGAGAACTGGATATTAGTAGCCAAAGAATGAAAGATTACCCTTACATTACACCTTAGGCAAAAATTAACTCAAAGTAGATCAAACACTAGTATAAGAACTAGCAAAATAAAGTTTCTAGAAGAAAAGATAGGGAAACATCTTCAAGAACTAGTAATAGGATGTAACTTCCTAAACTTTACTCCCAAAGCACAAGCAATAAATGAAAAAATAGATAAGTGGGAACTCCTCAAAATCAAATGCTTCTGCACCTCAAAAACTTTGTCAAAAAGATGAAGAGGCAGCCAACTCAATGGGAGACAATATTTGGAAGTCACACATCAGACAAAGGTTTGATATCCTTTATATATAAATAAGTCATATAACTCAACAACAAAAACACAAACAACACAATTATAAAGTGGCTGAAGTTATGAATAGACATTTTTCTGAGGATCAAATACAGATGGCTCAAAAGCACAAGAAGAGAGGCTCATTTTCATTACCTATAAGGGAAATGCAGATCAGAACTACAATGAGATACCACTCACACTTGTAAGAATGGGAACTATATAAACTATTAAACAATTAAACAAGGAACTATAAATGTTGGAGAGGATGTGGAGAAATTGGGACACTTATGCACTGGGCATGTATAATGGTACAGCTGTTATGGAAGACAGTTTGGGGGTTCCTTTAGTTTGAAAACTAAATATCAAGTTGCCCTATGACTCAGCAATAGCACTACTTGGTATATATCCAGGAGAGCTGAAAGGAGTGACATAACCAGATATTTACACACCAATGTTCATAGCAGCAGTATTCACAATCACCAAAAGAGGGAAACAATCCAAGTGCCCATCCACAGATGAGTAGATTTACAAAATATGGTATATATATATATATATATATATATATGATGGAATATTACACAGTGGTAAGATGAAATGACATCCTCAAGCACATGACAAGATGGATGAACCTTGAGAACATAATGCTGTCTTCGAGCACAAAATAATTGATACTTTATGTCTCCACTTTTAGGACCATGGTAAGTGTAAAATCAGAGTCTTATAATACAGAATATAGGGGCTTTAGAGACACATGGAAGCTAGAGATGGGTGAATGTTTAGCTTATGAGGTTGAGCTCAAATGTTAAGAAATAGACAGAGGTGAAGGTGGTTCTCTAGTTGGTCCATAAGTAATGTTACCATATTGAAGATGAACAAGATTGAAAAGGTTTGTATAAATCTATGTGTCCCATTGATTAACACTAGAAATATAAAGCAGTTCATGTAGGTACTGCTTCAAGGGTGTGATTCATGTACTGGGTCTGAGGTGCAGGGAGGCGCTGCTTTTTCATGCTGTGGGATGTGTTTAATAGGAAAACATCAGAGTACCATAGCAACAGCATGAGTAAATAATAGGGGAGGGGCAAGTTCTAAGGGGAGGTTTAGAGTACCTATTTGATAAGGGTGTGTTTATTGGTCATCTTTCTCTTGAGAACAATGAAATTATCTAAAATTGAGAGTGTTGATGGACTGTGGGCTTTGGGTATTATACATGATACCTAATGAATGCAGGTGGCTGAAGAATGCACTGACTGAGAAGTAGGTTGGTGAACAGTGCTGTATACATATGACTGAATATTGTGTTGCTACAAAAAAGAATGAAGTTTTGAGGCATGCAATGAGTTTGTGGGACATTTAGTGAGGCAAAATAAGCCAAAAATGAAACAACAATTATTGTATGGTCTCCTTGAGAAAATGCATTTAAGAAAACAGGGGCCTAGATTGTAAGATCTTATAGCTGCCACATTGAATCCCAAGTGGTAATTATTATATCATGATTTGGAGAAGCTGTTTTATCAATCTATAACTTTGTATTTAGTGATAAGAATGAAGCTGATCAGATCAGGATTATAAGGTAATTCAGAACAAAGGGGTAAGGAAAACATTGTCTGTATTTTAGAACCTCATCTACTCTTTGAGACCAAAGGAAGAATGGTTCATTTTCTCTGAAACCTAAATTTTTCTGTAGGAAAAAATATAACTCAACCTATATGGATAGTTTAGCTGAACAATTGAAACAAATGGAACCCAGAATGAAAGCCTTTAATCTTGTATATTTTAATGTAATGCCTGGATACATCTTAGAATATAGGAAGCAGATACTCAAAAAGTATTGGCAAAGTCTCTTAGGGAGTGGGTGAAAACATATGGAACTATTAAGCTTTACCATCAGGGAATCCTCTGATACTGTGTCAAACATTGGGGACACCCAAATCAATAGGCCAAGCCCTTTATCCTGAGGCTTACTCTTGTGAAGCTTATATAGGTAATGGAGAAGTTTGGCCTACCTATAGGTATGCCTAAGAGTTACTTCTGGAAGACCTCTTTTCTGCTCAGATGTGGCCTCAATCTCTCTAGGCCCAACTTTGTAAGTGAAATCATTGCCCAGCCCTCTACGTGGGATATGACATCTAGGGGTGAATGTCTCCCTGGCAACTTGGGAAATGACTCCCAAGAATAAGTTGGCCCTGGTACTGTGGGATCAACAACTCCATCCTGACAAAAAGGGTGAAAATAAGTGTAATTAATAAAGTACCAGTGGCTGAGAGAGTTCAAATAAAGTAAAGATAATACTCTGGAGGTCGCTGTCATGCAAGCTTCAGTTAGACATCACTACCTATCATAAGTTGCCAAACCCCAACCAAAACCATTCCATTCAATCCTAAAGAACACATAGAGCAATATAAAAATGATTTTACAAATATTTCATGCACTAAGGCAATTTTCCAAAAACCTACAACCTCAAGATGGGTTCTTGGACCAGATAAGACCTAAAACTTCAAAGGGCCAGACTCTTCAGAACATCAGCTGGTTCCATACCTCTAACCCATGTTATTGTCAGCTCCTTCCAAAATGAAAAGTTAGAATTGCCATAGCCCAAATACCCCTAAAAAGTGGGATAGAAATTTCAAAGGTGATTGTGGAGTTATACAGTAAAGGTAAGGTATAACAAAGAATATGATTCTGTATCATTAAATTGATATTTCTTTTAGTTTCTTATCTTAGAGCAGCTAGAAATAAAAACCTTAAATAATGGAATTGTAACCCATACCAAACTCTGAAATCTGTTCTACAACTAATTGTTGTGCTGTGCTTTGAAATTATTGCTTTTTTTGTATATATGTCATTTAACACAAAAAGAAGAAAAAAGGTAATTTTAGTGATGAAAAATATTTATTTCTTCTAGGCACCTATGTTCTGGAACAGCTAGAAAGAAAAATCTGAGAGGATGGTATTGTAGCCCATGAGAAACTCTAATATGTCCTGAAACTACTTGTTGAAGAGTGTTCTGAAAATTATTGCTTTTTTCTTTGTTTTGATTTTCTTTGTATATGTTATATTGTATAAAAATTTTAAAAAATGATAAAGCATAATAAAAACTATAAAACAGAAAGACAAAGAAAGGATTTTAAGGACATATTAGGTTCAAAGAAATAGCAAGAATCTTAACAACTGGCTTCTTAACATAAGCAATGAAAACAAGAAGATAAAGAAAATATTCATACCATGAAATGAATATAAATTGCCATTTATTTAAATATCAGCAGAACATCCTTCAGAATTGAAAGGAAGAAATACAATACCTATAGCCTAACCTTTGGAAGTGGTCATGAGGATATGAGATGAACAAACATAATTTTGGGCAGAATCACATATTCCACTAAGCCAACCAAAGCTATTAGAGTAGAAGACCATGGTAAACTAACAAGAGCAGGGAGATGCTTAAAGTAGCTATAAATTGGACTCCTCAAAGGCAAGGATGAAGTGATATTATAAAGGACTGTTAGCCACAGTTCCTAGTAGCTTAGATAGATTTATCATGAGGTAGACTTTTAATTCCATTTTGGCCTCATTTTCCATGTTATCCAAGCCAAAAATGAAAACACTATCAAGCTATTGCAATAATACATTATTTACCAGTTTGTTCCCCTATATTATTTGTCACCTCCTTAAGGGCACTATATGATGGAGGGGTATATGGGAAAGATAGCCAAAGCACAATAAACAGCTAACCTAAGGTTTTGAGGAATCAAGGGTTAGATCAAAGCTGCCAGAGACTGAACTGTATATGGGCAGGGTTAGACTACACATAGCTTGGGGAAAAAATGAATGATGAAAGGCTGAAAATTGCTGAGCAGAAATTTCAGTAACTTGTCAGTGCAAATATGTTGTAAATAATTCTGGAATTCAAGCCTTGCCTGGTTATAGTGACTTTATAAATTCTTCAGACTTTTTATTAAGAAGGTCCATGGTTCTGGATTAAGGTATTCATCTGAGAATTAAGGACTATATTATAAGATTTTCATCAAACCCAAAATATAGCCACATTAAGGCTAAATTCAAGCCTCTTAAGGACAAAGGAAGTCTGCCAAAAATTTAACTGCCTGCCAGAACAAAAATCAATAGCCTCAGAAAAAATAACAACTGAATACAGAGTCTCTAAAGTGCACCATCCCAAATATACATTGTACGTTTTCATAAAAATTAATTGCACATAAAAATAAAGAAGACCTGTAATCAAAAAGAGAAAAAAATCATTAGAATCAGACTGAGTGATGACAGATATTAATACCAGTATATGAGTTCTTTAAAGTAATTGTGAAAATTACATTAAAAAATCTATGGTGAAAAAAATCTACAGGTGTACCTATTACAAACTTTGGCCTAAAGCTAACAGTATATCTTAACTTTTCTGCTGGTTTGAGAAGGCCATGTAAAAGTCATTATTTTTAATCCTCATTTAGTATTGATGGGTGGGTTCTTTTTTATTGTTTCCATAGAGATGTGACCCACCCACTTGTGGATGATAACTTTTGATTAGATGATTTCCATGGAGATGTGTCTTCACCTACTCAAGGTGGGGGTGTTACTTAAGCCATTTAAGAGAGAACATTTTGGAAAAATCATACAGCCAATAGAGCTCACACAACCAGAGACCTTTGGAGAAGCAGAAGGAAAACGCCCCAGGGAAGCCTTATGAAATAAGACAAAGCTAGCAGACATTGCTGTTTGCATTCCCAGATGAGAGAGAAACCATGAACTTTACCAGCCCTTTCTTGTAGTTAAGGTACCTTTCTCTGGATGTCTTAATTTAGATATTTCATGACCTTAGAACTGTAAACTTTGAACTTAATACCACTTTTAAAAGCCATTCCATTTCTGGTACATTACATTCAAGTAGCTTAACAAACTGTTCTAGTTTGCAAGTTGCCAGAATGTGATATACCAGAACTGGGATTGATTTTTAAAAGGGGAATTTAATAAGGTATAAGTTTACAGTTTTAAGGCCATGAATATGGGCCAATTAAGGCAAGTCTATAAAACTGTCCAAATTAAGGCACCAAGTGGTTGCCTTCACTCAAGAAAGGCTGATAATGTTCAGGGTTTCCCTCTCAACTGAAAAGGCATGTGGTAAACATGGAGGAATTCTGCTAACTTTCTCTCCAGGATTTCTCTTTCACGAAGCTCCCCCAGGCACATTTTCCTTCTTCATCACCAATGGTCTCTGGCCGTATGGGCTTTTGTTGTTCTTGTGGCTCTGTTGCTCTCTCCAAAATGCTTCCTCTTTTAAAGGATTCCACTAAATGAATCAAGACACATCTGGATAGGGTAGAGTTACTTCTTTCACTCAAAGCTTAATACCCACAAGAGGGTGAGTCGGATCTCTGTAGAGATAATCTAATCAAGTTTCCAACCTACAGAGCTGAAAAAGGATTAAAAGAAATGGTTGCCTCCATGAGATGAATCGGGATTAAGTCATGGTTTTTCTATAGTAAATAATCCTTTCAAACCAACACATTCTACCCTCAGGACCATAAGAAAGACATGTTTTTCCCATATACAAAATGCATTAATTCCATTACAATATCAGAAAAGCCTGAAAGCATTTCAGTAACAATACAAATGCAATACAAAGTAAAAATAGTAAAGTTAGTTATAGGAATGATCTGTCCTAAGTCAAGATTCCCCTTTGGCTCTGGACCTGTAAAAGTCAGAAAAAGTTATTTGCTGCCAATATACAAAGGAGGGACAGTCATAGTTTACATATTCCCATTTCCATAGGGAGAAATTGGCAGGAACACAGGGGTTACTGTATCCAAGCAGTTTCAAAAAACTGCAAGGCAAACTCCATTAGATTTCAAAGTCTGAGAATCATTTATTTCCAGGACTTTAGAAAGTGGTGGTCCCACCCTTTCCAGGGGCCTAGGAAGAGGCCTGAATTTCTTCACATGTAACCTTAAGAGACACTGGGGGGCCACATTTATCTCAACTCCAACTTCTCCAAACATTAGGGAAGCACATGGCTTCTTTGCTATCTTCAGGGCACATGCTTAACCCCTCCATGTGGTGGCAGCCAGGTTCTCTCCAATCCTGAAGGAATATGCTTCACTCTCTCCAAAGCCTGAGGTGACAAAACTCTCCCACTGCAATGAGGTGGAATGCCCATCCTCTGCCTTTGGGGCAAATTTACCCTCTCCATTTGCTTGGGTGGGTCTGCTCTCCTGGCCTGAGGTTTCTTGACTTCAGACCCCAGCCTCCATGGTTCTGCCCCTGAGGATGTTTTACATTCACTTTGTCCCTTTCCTGGGCCCCACGGCACCTAGATTGGCAGTAGTTCCATTTATACAGGTCACATAGCACTCTTGTTGGCTTTCTATGTAATAAGCTCAGATCATGCCCATTATACAAAAGGACCTTCCATAAGTCCTTCCTGGATGACTTTGTCTCCAATTCTGGCTTTCTCTGAAATGACTGACTTTTTTCACGTTTGGCCAAATCCTCACAAGGGCACTATTATCTAGGGTCTCACTTCCTAAAAGCCCACAATTTTGCAGAACATCAATTTTTTTGTAGCCAAGAGTCCATATCGCAGCTCATCCCTTTTCTGTTTTACTTTGTTATGAGCTACAAGGAGAAACCAGGCTGCACTTTGAACATTTAAGTTGAAAATCTCTTCTGCTAAATGTCCAAATTCATGGCTTTTAAAATCTGCCTTCTACTAAAGCCACTAGTTAATTTTGCCAGATTATCTGCCATTTTAAAACAAGTATCACCTTCTGTCAAGTTTGCAAAAACATATGCTTCATTTCTGTCTAGAGCTTCATCAGAAGTATCTTTAGGGTCCACATTTCTAGTAACATTTTAGGTCTTCTTTAGCAAGACCCTCATAAACCCTCCAGAATCTTCCCCTTATCTATTTAAAAAGCCATATCAACATGTTTGGTATTTGCAAAGCCCAGAAGCACCCTACTTCTCTGGTATCAACATCTGTTCTAGTTTGTTTGCTGTTGGAATGTGATATATGAGAAATGGAATGGCATTTTAAAAGGGAATTTATTAGGTTGCATGTTTACAGTTCTAAGGCCATGAAAATGTCTCAGTTAAAGCACATCTATAAAAATATCCAAACTAAGGCACTGAAAAGAGATTACCTTCACTCAAGAAAGGCTGATGAAGTTCAGGGTTTCTCTCTCAACTGGAAAGGCACAAGGCAAATGTTCTAGTTTGCTAGCTGCTGGAATGCAGCATACCAGAAATGTAATAGCTTTTTAAAAAGGGTATTTAATAAGTTGCTAGTTTATAATTCTAAAACTGTGAAAATGTCTAAATTAAAGTATGGATATAGAAGTGATTAATCTATAGCATCCAGGAAAAGATACCTTAATTCAAGAAGGCTGATGATATTCATGGTTACTCTTTCATCTGCAAAGGCTCATGGTGAACATGGCAACATCTGCTAGCTTTCTCTCCAGGCTTCTTATTTCATGCAGCTCCCAGGAGGCATATTCCTTCTTCATCTCCAAAGGTCCCTGGCTGCAATAGCTCTGTTTTTTATAGCTCTGCTGTGGCCCTCAAACTTTTTCCAAAATGTTTCCTCTTTTAAAGGATTCCAGTAAACTAATCAAGTCCCACCTGGAATGGGTGGAGTCACAGCCCCATGAAAGTCATCTAATCAAATGTTACCACCTACAATTGGGTGGGTCATATCTCCATGGGAACATTCAAAAAGATCCCAGCCAACAATACTGAATGAGGATTAAAGGACAAGACTTTTCTGGGGCCCATAGGAGATTCAAACTGGCCAGCAAACATGGTGACATCTCTTAGTTTTTTCTCTGTGATTCTTATTTCATGTAGCTCTCACAGGGGTGTATTCCTTCTTAATCTCCAAGGTCTCTGTTTGCATGGGCACTCATGGTTCTCATGGCTCTCTCGTGGCTCTGTTGCTGTCTCCAAAATGCATTCTAATTTTAAGGATTGCACTAAAATAATCAAGACCCACCTGGAATTGGCAAGCTACATCTCTGTCAAATTTCCAACCTATACTGCTGAGTAGGGAGTTAAGTAAATGGCTGTCTCCATCAGATGGATCAGGATTTGAACATCACTTTTCTAGGGTACATAATTCTTTCAAACCTGTACACAAACTAAAACAGATTTTGGTACCAAAGAAGTGGGGTGCTGTGGTTTTCAAATATCAAAAATGTTGAATGGCTTTTTAAATGGATAATGGGAAGATTTTGGAAAAGTTGTGAGGAGCTTGATAAAGAAGGCCTAGAATGCTTTGAAGAGACTGTTATTGGAAATGCGGACTCTAATGATATGTCTAATAGGCCTTAGGCAGAATTGATGCACGTGTTATTTCAAACTGGAAGGAAGGTGATCCTTGTTTTAAAGTAGCACAGGATCTGAAAAAAAATGACTACTGGTTTTGGATTGAAGGCAGATTTTTAAAATGCATTTTAATCCAGGAATTTGGATATTTAGCAGGGGAATTTTCCAAATTAAATGTAGAAAATGTGGCCTGGTTTCTCTTTACAACTTATAGTGAAATGTGACAGGAAAGAGATAAGCTGAGAACTGAACTCTTGTGTATAACGAAATCAGAAATTGATAGTCTCAATTATTTTGACTTCCAGAAAGGGAAAACCAGAGAATAGTGACCCCCCAAGGATAAATCACTCTCAGACTTCAAAATCCAATGGAGTTTGTCTTGTAGGCTTTCAGAACTGTTTGGGTCTAGTGACCCTTGTGTTCCTTCCAATTCCTCCCTATGGAAATGGGAACATGTATCCTATGACTGTCACTCCTTTGTATATTGGATGCAGATAACTCATTCTCAGTTTTACAGGGCCAGAGCAAGAGGAGAGGTTTGCCTTAGGACAGGCCATGCTTGCATCTGACTTTGATGAGATTTTGTACTGTTTCTGACTGTGTATTTTATTTGTATTATTAAAGAAATTGTTTAACGCTTTGTGATATTGTGATGGAATAAATGTATTTTGCATTTAGAAAAAACATGTCTTTTTGGGGCCTAAAAAGTGGAATGTTCTGGTTTGAAACTGTCATGTTTCCCAGAAAATCCAGGTTCTGTAATCTTCATTCATTATTGATGAGTGGTAGTTTTTTTACTGTTTCCATGGAGATGTGACCCACGCAAATGTGGGTGGTAACTTTTGATTAAATGGTTTCCACAAAGTTGTGTCTCCACTTATTCAACTGGGGTTGCTTACTAGAGCTCTTAAGAGGGAACTATTTTGGTAAAACCTCAGTACCAACAGAGCCTACACAGCCAGAGATCTTTGGAAATGCTGAAAGAAAATGCCTCCAGGGAAGCCTTATGAATTGAGAAGAGAAAGCTAGCAGGCATTGTTGTGTGCTTTCCCAACTAACTGGAAGAGAAATATCAAGTTTCATTAGCCTTATCTTTGGAACTAAGGTGTCTTTCTCTAGTTGCCTTTATTTTGACATTTTCACAGCCTTAGAACTATAAACTTGCAATTTAATGTTCTTTTTAAAAACCTCTCCATTTTCATATATTGCATTGTCGCAGCTTAAACAATTAGAAAAATATTAGTGCATCAATCGCACTAAATTTACCACACCCACACTAGAGTTCAATAATGGGAATGGTGATAAAGAGCATGAAATTAATTTGACATACTTTTTTATGTTTTATTAGGGGGGAGTAATGAAAGTATTGATTGTGGTGATGAATGCATAAGTATGTGATAATACTGTGAACTATTGATTGTAAACTTTGGACACATATGACATGTGAATATATCTTGATGAAATTGCATTAAAAATAAAATAAGATAGAAAAATCTACAGGAAAAAATAAACATAATCAATGGAAAGTTAAAGACGTTCAGGAGATAATTTGAAACACTCAAAAAGAACTAAATGGAAATTCTATAACTATAAAATAAAACGTATGAAAACAAATTTCATTAGGTGAAAGTAAAACAGATTAGAGAATGCATAAGAAAGGATCAGTGAACTTGAGGAGCAGCTAATGGGAATTTTTTAATGAAAAAATATTTTAAATGAACAAACTCTCAATAAATAGTGAAAGAGTATCAATCATTCAAAATGTATTTTGGGGGGTCACAGAAGGAAAGGAAAAAGAAAAGTGAGCAGAAAATATATTTAAAGAAATATTGGCCTCTAATTTTCCATG
Organism: Myrmecophaga tridactyla; assembly: GCA_004026745.1. Classification (NCBI taxonomy): domain Eukaryota; kingdom Metazoa; phylum Chordata; class Mammalia; order Pilosa; family Myrmecophagidae; genus Myrmecophaga; species Myrmecophaga tridactyla. The sequence continues at coordinate 27,237 of PVIY010012173.1, forward strand.
TTTCATTGAATCCTGTTTGTAGTACTATAATCTTCAGCTAACACCATGCAGAATATTTACAAATAAGTCACACCTAAACATATCTTAGTAAATTTGCTAAAATTCAAAGATAAAGAAAAAACATTAAGATTATCCAGAGGTGAGAAAAGCACATTATATATAAACACTGATACAAAAACCTAATGACATCTTTGCTATGCTAAAGGAAGAAAAATAATTGTCAGCTTAGAAATCTATAAATAGAAAAGTCATTTTTTTCTGAATGAAGGCAAAATAAAGACTTTTAAAGAAAAATTAGGGCTGGAAAAGGCATCACCAAAAGATATGTGGAAATGCAAAAGAAAATTCTTCAAGTTGAATGAAAACAATATCAGACTGAAATTAGGATTTGCATGACAGAATGAAGAAAATAGAAATGATAGAAGCAGATAGAAGCTATTTTTGTTTTCTAAATCATTTTTAATTATTTTTATGGCAAATTAATAACATTATATTCATGGAGTTATAACACATATCAGTAAAATATATGACAACAAATTCACAAGGGGAGTTGGAGTGTAATTAGAATTATACTTTGAAAATATTTTCGTTTATATGTAAAAATAATATGATACTAATTTTTAACATTTTATTATGTTAAGGATGTATAATGTAGCATATTGGTTAGTCCCATTTGCAATCTTGGCTAATTTATTGTGTCCAGTTTCACCAAGCAAGCACTGGCATAATTGTTACTATGAGGGTAATTTACATTTGGATTTGCATCTACAATCCATTGATTGCTACACGTGGCTGAGTGTATCTACAACCAGCAAAGAGTTTGCATTCAGCAATGTAGGCATTATTCTCATCTAATCAATTGGAGGTTTTAAAACCTAGAACAAAGGACTTCAGGATCAGAAAGAAGAATTTCTGCCTCAACATCAGTCAGTCAGCTTCCCCTGGGAAATTCAAACTCAACTTTAGTATTAATTTGTAGGCTGCCCTGCAGAGTTTGTAATTGCCAGTCTTCAGAATCACCTTAATCATAGTTTCCAGCTTGTGGTCTACCCTACATAACTTGGACTTGCCAGCCTCTAGAATCATGTGAGTCATTAAAATAATAACACAAAAGTGTTTAGGGCTAATAGAAGTCAAACAATGAGCTACAAAAAAAATATTGCACTGAGAGAAAAGACGACAGAAAAGGAGATATAAAAATACAAAAAACAGTTGGGTAAAATAAAAGACATATAGCAAAATGATATAACTTAACCCAGGCATATCAATATTATCATGAAATGTAAATTGACTAAACATTTCAATTAAAAGTCAGAGATTGTAAGCCTGGATTATAAACAGGCTTAAATACCTACTGTTTACAAAAGAAATATTTTATTTATAAAAACAGGAGGTTTGGTCTTTCATGTGGGAGACCCAGGTTCAACTTCTGGACCATGCACCCCAAAAATAGGTTTGAAGGTGAAGGAATGGAAAATATATACCATGAAAACACTAACCAAAAGAAAGATGAAATGGATATATCAATAATAAACAACTAAGATTCAAGGCTTCATCTTGAAGATGATTTTTTTCATAATGGCAAATGTTTTATGTATAATAATCCTAACTGTGCAAGCATTCACTATCTGAGTTTCAATATATATGAAACAAAAAATGACAGTGCAGAAAGCAAAAATAGTCAAATTCACAACTATGGTTGGTGATTTTGGTAGCACTTTCTCTGAATTGATGGAAAAAATAGACAAATAATCATCACAGAATAAATTTGAAGAAAACTCTCATCTAAGATGACTGAACTGACATTTACAGAATATCACACCCACAAACACAGGATATGAATTTTTTCAAGTGCACATTGAACATTCACAATAGACCATATTCTAGGCTATGCAACAAAAAAGTATTGAAGAATAAATTATGTCCTCATACTACAATAGAATTAAATTAGAAATCAATATCAATAATATATCATGGTAGGCAGCTTTAAAGATGATGTTCAGGGATCCTCCCTTACTCATGGATTCCAAGCCCTTGTGTGATCCTCTCTTCTTAAGCACGGATTGATCCTAGTCACTTGGCCTAATAAATATAATATAGATAAAAAATGTTGGAATGCCAATTCTGTGATTAAGTTATAAAAGACTCACTTCTGCCTCACTACCTTTCATTCTCTGGATGTTCATTTCCGTAATGAAGCAGGTTGGGAACATCCATATGGCAAAGAACTGAAGGTGGCTTTCAGTTAACCACCAGTGATGGCCCAAGACCCTCATTCAACTGCCTGTAAAAAGTGAAATACTGACACTGGCCATGTGAGGTAGCTTGGAAGTGAAACCTCCCTCAATCAAGCCTTCAAGTGAAAATGAAGAAGGAAACATAACTTGAGGAAATATTGCAAGCTGAGCTGACACCTTGATCATAACCTTGTAGGATGCTCAAGCAGGTTACAGCCTTATGAGACCAGCTAAGTTGTACCAACTTTGTAGACTTAGATAAACTATGAAAAAAATGTATATGCATTGTTTTAAGTCACTAAATTTTGGAGTAATTAGTCATGCAGAAATAGATAGCCAATAAAGATATCAATAAAGTCTTCTAAATATTGAAAATCTAGCCATCAATATGTAAAGAGCTCATTAATCACAGAAGATATCATAAGAGATATAAGCAAATCTTTAGAAGAAAACACTAGCTAAAATATATCAAAATGTGTGACATGCAACCAAAGCAGTCCTTAAGGGAAAGTTATAGCTTATATGCATTTTTATTTAAAAATAAATGTTTAGAAGCAACTATTTAAGTCATTACCTTAAAATTAGAATAAGCAGAGAAATTTAATTTCGCAGTGAGAAGAGTTTATAAAAAAGCCAAAGATCAATAAAATAAAAAAACATGAGAAAGAGGAGGAAAAGCTATGTTATTTATCTGACAACAAAATTGACAAACCTCAATCAAATATGATCAAAAGAAAATACAAATTCCCAATAGCAAGAATATTAGAGTAGATGAATATCACTACATATCCATCAGACATTAAAATCCTGTTCTTTTGAAGATATGAAAGACTATACTTTTCAAAACTTGGATGCAAGCATATTTCCCTCCCACATGGTGTTCTGTAATATGACTTTGTTACACCCTATAAGGTGTTCTATTTCTCCACTCCCTGAAATATGGCCAGGCCCTGTGACTGCTTTGACAACAGAAGATTGTGGAGCTATCACTGTGCCAATTCTGATCATCACCCTTAACTGTCCTTATAACTTGAATATGCAACAACTGGAAGCCTTGAGCATCATGGTAAAATTCTGATTATCATACTGGGAGGGCTTGTGAAGACAGCCTACATCTAAGTGGAAAGAGAGAGGGGACAAGAGAATCCCTCCAAGGCATTACTTCTGAAACACCATGAATGTGAATTAAGTTGCCTTGGACCCTTCATAACAGCCCAGCTGTCAGCTGGAAAGCATAGTGACCTCAGTCTATGCCACATGAAGTAGAAGAAACACCTAGCCAAGTCCTACATGCATTTTTGTTCCACAAATCTTGAGATGAAATAAAATGGTTGTTGTAAATTCACAAAAATGTAGAGTCATATATCATGAAGCAAAAGATATCAAGAACAATAATTGGAATTTGGAGGCAAGGTGTCTCCATAACAAAAAGCCAAAGTATGTGGCATTTACTTTGGTGCCAGGAGGTCAATACAAGCTGGAAGTACTTTGTATTAGTTCTCCAGGTTGCTGAGGTTTATACCACACAATGTAGTGATTTAAATAATGGGAATTTATTGGGTCACAACATGGAAGCCAGAAGAAGTCCAAAATAAAGACATCAGCAAAGTGATGCTCTCTGCCTGCAAAATGTTGTTTTGGTTCTGGCTGCCAGTGATCCTTATTTCCTTGCCTTTCCTGTCACACTACAATGTCATTTCCTTTCTCTTCTAGGTTATGTTGACTTACAGTTTCTACTACACCACATTTTTCTCTTTATAAAGTCCCCAGAAATAGGATTATGGCCCAACATCATTCAATTCAGTCAGATCAAAACTAAAAATAACATATTCAAAAGGTCCTATTTCCAAAGGTTCACATCCACAGGAATGGATTAGGATTATGTTTTTTTTAAAAAAAGAATATGTTTTATTTTTCTGGGGTACATAATTCAATCTATCAGAGCTTGCCCACTAGATCCCCAAAATGCATGCTCATATCATTTGCAAAATACATTTACTCCATTACAACATCACAAAACCCTTAACCCATTTCAATAACAACACTAAGTGCAAGATTTCATCAAAATCAGTTATGGGTGTGGTCCATCCTGGGCAGAAACAATGGTGGAAAAGTCATGGAATAGACATCCCCATTCCAAAAAGAAGAATTTGGAAGAAAACAGGGGTCGGAAGTCTCAAACAAGCAGGGCAAGCTCCATTAGGCCTCAAGTACTGAAAGTCATCTGTGGATCCATGCTTTGTCCTCCAGGCCTGCTGAAGCAGTAATCCCAGTCTTACTGAATGCTTGTGCAGCAGCTGCTTTTTCCAAGAGTACTTGGTTATCAGACCCACACTCTATGAACATCAGCATAGCAACCACGTTCCCTGGGAATGCCGAGGCACAAGCCCCAATACTTCCAATATTGGAATATAAGGCCATCCCTCTCCTATCTCCAAGGAATTTGTCCTGGTCTCTAATTGCAGCTGCTTTCTCCATAGGCATGGTTGGTGTCAGGTTCCAGCCCAAGTAAGTGATTGCTCTGATCCAGTAGAAAATTGAAAGAAGGCATGGGGAGGCACTAACAGAGTAGTCATCCTTTATTGGTTCCCTACAGTCTTCTCTGATGCTTACAGAGCAGTAGTCACTTATATACTAAATTACACAAAACTGGCACTTTACCAACAAGTGACATCATTCATAAGCTATGATTGGATACATATATATTATATCAATGGTCACAATAAGTTTTGTTATATCATACTTCCCTAGAACTTCAGACCTGGATGCACTTGTGGTGGCCATCTTAGCAGGCTGTTTATAATAAACAATTTCTCAGGCCACACAATCCACCTTTTAAATGGTCTGCATTCTAGGGGATACCTTATTCTACAAGGATGCTCTTTGGGTCCACAGACCACAACAGAAATAAAGTTATCAACAAAATATTCCTAGGAATCCTCACAGGCATGCTAAAATCATTATTATCCAATGCCAAGTCCCTGTCATGGTATTCCACCAGGACTATAAAGGATCCTCTGAGGGGGAGTGAATGACTTGTACTTCCTCATCCATTTCATACAATACAACTTCAACAGAACTATGATTATCAGGAGTACATATATATATATATAACATTCTACATACATTCTACATGTAGCATTGGACAATTTCCCCCTTGCACAGTTATCTCAAGATCTAAAGCCATTCTGTTTTGCAAAGCAACTCTTCTCATCTGGGTAGTTCTGTCCATCATTAAAGTTAAAGCCTGTTCTATTTAAGTGCATAGGCAGCGTGCTCAGCTAAAGCTTCAATTTCCAACTCTCCAACTCCTGGAAGAAATATAGCTGGAGGATAAAACTACCAGGCAGCTCATTTTCCATCATGCCAATGGTGATATACCATATCCCAGTTATGGGGTTTCTTAGGATGGAGGTAAGAATCCACCTTTTTATATAGGGTCATCCCCATGTGCACTGCCCTGTCCAATTAGCAGGTAAGTAGGGCCACCCATATCACCCACAATCTCATATATATCTCTTAGGGTGTGGATCAGTTGGCTTGGTTGCTACATATTGGTGTCCATTTGTCACCTTTTGGGAACTGTAGATACCATGGTTACATCAAAAAAAGACTCAGGAGTCCACCCTTCCACCTCCCAGGGGCATCCTTGATGTTGCTCAATGAACTGTGGTGATTTATTTCTTAAATTCACATGTCTAGCCATAAGCCATCCCCAACCATTTTGGATGGCATACCCAAAAAGGGGAGATTGTCCATGTCCCAGATGAGCAAAGCATCAACTGCTCATCCTACTTCTTTCCAAGCTGGAGAATTGTGATTATTTCATTCTAGCCATGTCCAGTGCTGTTCAGTGGCTGGTGCTATCTGCTATGGGAGCCCTTCAGCTGCATATGCTGGAGGCTCAGTAAACACCCAGCGAAGAGAGATGTTGTGGATCTTAGCATAGGTGTGTGCCCATGCTGCCAGGCTGTTAGCTGCAATCAGCCTGTTAGAGAGATAATAAAGCTTTAGGGATCATTAGAGACAAATCCATTCCCTCAGGAAGAATACAAACCACTTGCTCATTCTGTGAGAGAATAGTGGCAGCCAAGGTTTTCTGCCCCAGCCAAGAATACCAAACTAGGTACCCTCATGCTATACTGGTGCAATCAGGATAAAGTTCCATAGGTATAAGAGGTATGGGCCAAAAATGTAAGACACATGTTTCTTGCAGCAGAGAGTCTTTCCCATCATTGGGTAAGGACACATGTACAGGACCTGGCTACCTCAGTATCCAAGTTTGCACCTGCAAACCTAGAGTTATCCCATTACCCCAAGGCAAAAGACATATCATCCAGGAAGGGTCTCCTGCAAATATTTTCCAAACCAGTTCCATTCATCTGTTGTCCCTGGTTGCAAAACACAGGGGGCTGGTAATAGTAACTTTTTTCTCCACACATTTTTTTAAATAGATTTCTTCCTTCCACTTTTATGTGTGAGGTCAAGGCTCATCCCCTCATTATCAAGCCTAAACAGGAGTAGCCTATGTGCTGAGACTGTTCATTTAAAATGTGAACAGCAGTAGCCAATCAGGGTAGCCCACTCCTTCAACATCAGCTCCTCTAAGGCTAAAACTGAAGCTCCTCTTTTAGGAGGACATTGTTAATATTTTAAGTATTCCCACAACTTGCAGTTTATATGGGACATGCACTGTCCCCTGTATATACAGACCTTTGTCCCAAATCTGGATGACAGACCCACTGCCATCCAATGGGACTTTGCCTCTATCACTTGCTATCTCTGCTGGTCTTCCCTTATAGACCTGTACTGAACTCACTTGCTCACAGGGCAGCATAGACAGCAGCTACTTGCTGCACAGTTGGGGAGTATCTCATCTCTGCTCCCTTCCATAGCTGGGACCAAAATCCTATGGGGACCTTGCACTTACTCTAACACTGACAAATTCCCTAACCAAAACCTATTTCATAGGCTGTCATGTCCAGGTGGAAAGGAACTGTCTTTTCCACTACCTTTTAGTGCTTGGGCCTGTGCTACTGTCTATTTTGCTACTGCAAAAGAGTGTTTCTGGTCATCTCCCCAGTACCAGGAGGTGCTTTTCTTGATGAGGGTCACATCCAGGTGGAAAGGAACTGCCTTATCTACCATCTGTAGCACTTGGGCCTGTGCTACTGCCATTTTTGCTTTGGCAAATGCCTCTATTTATTCCTATATTTATATTTATGCCTATATTTATTCCTTCCCAATCCCATGGGACACCTTCAGGCAGACAAAGGATACAAGCCCTGAGCCAAATATGGGACAAATACTTTCCAGTATTCCAAAAGGCTTACAAAAGCCTGTAGCTGCTTTACTGTGTTTGGGCTCAAATATGCTTGGACCTTATTTTTCATGTCCTTGGGATCACTTGGTGTTCTGGTTTGCTAGCTGCTGGAATGCAATATACCAGAAACAGAACAGCTTTTAAAAAGGGGACTTCAATAAGTTGCTAGTTTACAGTTCTGAGACTGAGAAAATGTCCCAGTTTAAGCAAGTCTATAGAAATGTCCAACCTAAGTTATCCAGGAAAAGATACCTTGGTTCAAGAAGGCTGATGAAGTTCAGGGTTTCTCTTTCAAGTGAGAAGGCACATGGTGAATACAGTCAGGGCTTTGCTCTCTCAGCTGGAAGGGCATATGGTGAACATGGCATCATCTGCTTGCTTCCTCTCTTGGCTTCCAGTTTCATGATGCTCTTAGGGAGGCAGTTTCCTTGTTCATCTCCAAAGGTCACTGGTTCATGGACTCTCTGCTTCATGGTGCTGCAGCATTCTCTGCTCTCTCTAAATCTCTCTCATTCTCCAAAATGTTACCTCTTTTATAGGACTTCAGAAACTTATCAAGACCACCCAAATGGGTGGAGACATGTTGTCACCTAATCCAGCTTAACAACCACTCTTGATTAAATCACATCTCCAGGGAGATGATCTGATTACAGTTTCAAACATACAGTATTGAATAGGGATTTTTCTGCCTTTATGAAATGGGATTTTGATTAAAACATGTCTTTTCTAGGGGACATACATCCTTTCAAACCGGCACTTGGGTCTCATCTGACCAGACAACTCCTGACTCACTAACACATGGCACACAGTATGACCATGTATATAGCCTTGATGGTAGCATCACAATTGTTTATTGCCACTTTTTCCATGTAAATGCAAACTGGTCCTGGCTCTCTGGAGACAGGTCAATGGAGAAAAATACATTTGCTGAATTCACTGCATAGTGATACTGTCCTAAAGAAAGAGTCAGTTGTTCCATCATATCAGTCATCAATGATATTGCAGCATGCACGTGAGGAGTGACGTTATTGAGCTCATGGTAATCAACTGTCATTTTCCATGTGTTGTCTGGCTCTCAGGAAGGCCAAACTGGTGTGTTGTAAGGACTATAAGCCATACTCATGATCCCAGCCTTTTCCAATTGTAGGATCACTTGCCCAATTTCCTCATGTCCTTCAGGCAACCAATATTGTCTCATCTTAACAGTTTTTTGGGGCTTAGGCAGGTGCACTGAGGAATGGTGAGGATGATCTCTAAGCACAGGTTTTATTACCCATACCTACAACCAAAATTTTCCCTGGGTGATTTTTAAAGTCAGTCCTTATAAAATATCCATACCTAATATATGTTCAGGAATGGCAGATATATATATATATATATATTTTGTGTAGGCCTGGGGTGGCAAGTGACCAATGCCAAGCACTACCATGGCTTGTTTCACGTGGACGATGCATACTCTATATCTGTCAATGAGAGTCAGAAGGCTGTCAGACAGTCTGAGTTTCCATATAACAATGTGTATTTTTGTCACTGTGTCCACTAGGGCCAAGACAAGCTGTACATTGTGGGGGTACCAATATTTTGAATGTTTTACATGTGACTTCTGATTTCCCTGTTCCCCCACCACAGGCCCTGTGGCCAGCACCTCAGTCAATCAAGTCCACATCATCACAGCTGTGTAGGTCTAAAATGTCACATAAGCACAAGGTCTGGGGCTCAGCATGCTTTTTTCCCTTTAGCTTAGTGAAACATCTTTCCTTGGGTAACTCTTTCCAGAAAGCCAGTAACACTTCATTGGGCTGTTGATTAATTGTCTCTGGATTCACCCTGCAGCTATTAAATCACCCACATTTGCAACTGCAATAACTTGGTGGGGCAGCCAGCTTTGTCAGCCCCTTTTCACTCTTGAGGCAGCTTTTATTAAGATGGCAGCTCCACCCTTTGCTTTACTGGGTCCACCTCCTTCTCCCATTCATACATCTCTATGTCCCATAACTGTGCCATTTCACTCTCGAGTTCCAGGCTGTCAGCGCCATGACCTCACAGCTGCAACAGCCATGCTGGGAGTTTTTCCCCAGGCTTACGCCATACCTGTTTGGCAAGATCTTAGGGTCCTCTGGAGTATATGCCATGTATGTGATCTGTTAGTGGACCTGTGGGAACCTACATCGCCCCCTGGAGCCAAGGGCTGGCCCAGCTTGACCTGTTTTACTATGGTGTGGACATGAAACAACAGGAAAGTACTTACCTTTGGATGGTGCCAGCTCACTCTCAACTCCCTCCATTTCAGGCAACCCTTGCACTGCTGCTTCCTCTTTCAAGGCTCAGATCCAGGTTTCTAGTTCATCTTGCTTCTGTGGCAGTCTCTAGACCTGGGCTTGTGCAGCTAAAACCTCCTTATGTTTTTCCCACAACATAGTAAAAAATTAAACAAGAAACTTTCCTTGTTGTGCAATGCTGGTGAACTTGGATGCCGGCTTTAAAGTCCCTTAAAACCTTGGCACACCCCTGTGGGTTTGCATTCAAATGACCCCAAGCCTCCAAAGCATACCACTGCAGTGAAGCTGTTGCTACAGGATGCCTCAGGCTTGTGGAGGGCCATGTCCCATCCCATCCAGCTTCCTCCGGAGTGGAGGGGCCACTCACCATATCTAGCAAGGGGAATCCTGCTGACTATGCCAAGTGTCAGTTTCCAGCCCAAGGAGTAGTCACTCTGGTCTGGTACTGAATTGAACGAAGGCACAGGGAGCTGCTGACAGAGTGATAATACTTTATTGGTTCCCTCCACTCTGCTCTAATGCTTACAAAGCAATAATACCTTATATACTAAATTACACAAAAGTGGCACTTTGCCAACAGGTGACATCATTCATGGGCTATATGATTGGATACGTTCATGTTACATCATTGGTTACATGAGTTTTGCTATATCATACTTCCACAGAACTTCAAATCCTGATGCATTTATGGTGCATCATAGCAGGCTGTTTATAAACAATTTCTTGGGTCTCACTTTGGGTTCTCACTCTTAACCCAAGGAGATCTCTCTGTCCTAGAATTCTGTTCCCATGATTTTGACCTTGCAGTCCTATTTCCTCCAAGTCATTCATTATCTGTCACTTCCAGTCCAGGATCTATATGAACAGTGCATCTTTTCATACAAATTTTGCACAGCATTTGAAAGATTTGCATGCAGTTCAAAGGGTACAAAACAATCTGACAAAAAGGCTTTCCACAGATCCTTACTGAATAATTATTATGGTGGTTTGAAAGGTATGTACTACAAAAAAATTTTTTAAAGTTCTTAAATTTAATCCATTCCTCTGGGTGTGAATCCATTGTAAGAAGTGTCTTTTTATGAAGATATTTCAGTTAAGGTGTGGCTCACGTCAATCAGGATGGGTTCTAATCTTATTATTGGATTCCTCTATAAGCAGACTAGAATTCAGATAGAGAACAAAAGCCACAAGAGGCAAGGGGCTAGACATTAATGGAACCTAGAAGAGAAGAGAGACACCTGAACACATGTGCCTCACTCAGTGACAGAGCCAGGGATTGCTTGCAGCAAGCCCAAGAATGACACAGTCTTCAGGAAACAGTATCATCCTGATGACACTGTGATTAGGACACTTTCCCAACCTGAAATTATAAATGAATAGGTGGTCATTGTTTTATCTGGACTACTTCATGGCATTTGCTTGATTAGCACAAGTAATAAAAAACAGATTTTAGCACAAGGAGAGTGACGTGCTACTATTGCAAATACCAAAAAATGTAGAAATGGTTTTGGAATTGGGTTATCCACTGAAACTGGAAGAACTGTTAGGTGATTGATAAAAGACAGAAGGTCAATAGGATTGCACTAGAAGAAGCACTATAGCCTTCTACTTAATATCCTTTTGGACAAAGGTGTGTATTTTGCTTACCCTGAGCCCATATTGTAGTCTGAACATGTGAAAGAGATGGCAGATCTTTAAAGACAGAGGATCCATCATTGAGGAACTGTATAAAGAAACTACATCTAAGAAACATACACCAAGTCTGGTCTGGGCTTAGAAGTTGAGATACTGAACTTCAAGTTTATGCCATTATGGGATGAGATCTTGGGGAGGGGATGAGAATATATTGCATGCATGAGGCATGTGTATTTTTATGGTCAGAGGGCAAATTGCGACAGGCTGTATTTACTAAAGATGAATGCAGCAACATGGTTTTAGCTTGCTAAAGCTGCTGGAATAGAGTGTACCAGAAATGGATCAGCTTTAATGAAGCGTATTTATCAAGTTATTAGTTTATACTTCTAAGCCTTAAAAATGTCAAAACTAAGGCAAACTAAAGTGACTCTGAAGAAAGGCCAATATCTGTCACATTGGAAGTTGTATAGCCAGTGTCTACTGGTCCTTGTTCCAAGTTCCCTTGCCTTTAGCTTCTTATTCAGCAAATTCCTCTTTTGGCTTCTGTGGGTCCTGAATTAACTGCTCCAGGACAAGTCTCTGGGTTCCATCCCTTAATTTAACATCTCCTGGAAAGGCTCTGCTTCCTTTCTGGCTTCTATTGGTTTTCTCAGCTTCTGGTGTCTCCTGGGGCTTCTGCACTTCCAAATTTTTGATACTAAGCTTTCTCCTAAATTTTCCCTGTGCCAACTCTTTTTAAGGACTCTATCAAACTAACCAGGAACACATTGAATGGGTGGTGTCACATTGCCATATAATCACAAGAGCACACCCACAATTCAGTATGTCACATCTCCATTTAAGCAATCCAATCACATTTTCTGCCCTACAATATTGGATCAGGATTAGAATAACAAGGTTTTTCTGGAGTACATAACAGTTTCAAACCAGCACAAGGATCTTCCATGTAGCTCTTCCTAATGTCACTTTAATACTGCTCGATCAAGACATGAGTTAATTTCTTCATCTATTTGAATCAGGGCAAGCCAGTGTTTGCTTTATCTAACAGAATATGTCAAATGTGATGTTAAGTGGTGTGCTTGTTTGAAAGGATTTATGTACCCTAGAAAAGCCATGCTTCAACCCTAATCCCATTTTGTAAAGGCAGCCATTTCTTCTAATCCCTATTCAGACTGTATGTAGGAAACTTTATTTAGCTCATCTCTAGGGAGATGCAGCTCAATCAAGTGTATTAAACTTGACTAGGTGGAGATGTGTCTCCACAAATCCCATGGATATTTTTATTGGAATATTTTAAAAGAAGTACTTTGGAAAAATCTGCATAATGCCTCAGAACCATGAAGCAGAGAATCCACCAACCAGAGACTTCGGGAAATGAAGAAGTTAAACACTTTCCAGGGAGCTAGAGAGGAAGCTAGCAGATGATTCTGTGTTTGCCATGTTCCTTTCCAGATGAGAAAGAAATCCTGACCATGTTTGCCATATGACTTTCCACTTGAGAGTGAAACCTTGACCCTCATTGGCCTTCTTCAATGAAGGCATCTTTCCCTGGATGCCTTAGATTGAACATTTCTATAGACTTGTTTTAATGGGGACATTTCCATGGCTTTAGAAGTGTAAACTTGTAACTTATTAAATTATCCTTTTAAAAAGCCATTTCATTTCTGGTATATTGCATTCTGGAAGCTAGCAAACTAGAACAGATTTTGGTACCACAGGAGTGGTATTCTACTGTGGTTTGCAAACACCAAACATTTTGGAATTGCTTTTTAAATGGATAAAAGAAGATTTTGGAGGAGTTGTGAAGATCTTGATAGAGAAGACCTGGAATACTTTGAAGAGACTGTTGATAGAAATTTGGACTTTAAAGATACTTCTGATAAGATCTTAGGCAGAAACGAGGCACACGTTATTGTAAACTGGAAGGAAGGTGATCATTGTTTTAAAATAGCAGACAATCTGGCAAGATTGACTAGTGGCTTTAAAACACATGAAAAGATGCCCAACATTACAAGTTGTGCTGGTTTGAAAGGATGTATGCCCCCTAGAAAAGCCATGTTTTAATCAAAATTCCATTTTATAAAGGCAAAACAATCCCTATTCAATACTGCATGTTTGAAACTGTAATCAGACCATCTCTATGGAGATGTGATTTTATCAAGATTGGTTGTTAAAGCTGGATTAGGTGACAACATGTTTCCACCCATTTGGATGGGTCTTGATAAGTTTCTGGAGTCCTATAAAAGAGGAAACATTTTGGAGAATGAGATTCAGAAAGAGCAGAGTATGCTGCAGTACCATGAAGCAGAGTCCACTAGCCAGAGCTTTGGAGATGAAGAAGGAAAATGTGTCCCTGGGAGCTTCATGAAACAGGAAGCCAGGAGAGAAAGCTAGCAGATGATGACATGCTTGCCATGTGCCCTTCCAGCTGAGGGAGAAACCCTGACTGCCTTCACCATGTGCCTTCTCATTTGAGAGAGAAACTCTGAACTTCATCAGTTTTCTTGAACCAAGGTATCTTTCCTGGGATGCCTTTGATTGGATGTTTCTATAGGCTTGTTTTAATTGGGACATTTTCTCAGCCTTAGAACTGTAAACTAGGAACTTATTGAAGTCCCCTTTTTAAAAGTCATCCTGTTTCTGATATATTGCATTCTGGCAGCTAGCAAACTAGAACACAAGCTATTAGGGAAATGCAAATCAAAATCATATTGAGATATCAATTCATGCCCACGAGAATAGCTACTATTAAAGTAACGGAAATGTACAAGTATTAGAGAGGATATGGAGAAATAAGAACACTCATTCATTGCTAGTTGGAATGTAAAATATTGCAGCCACTGTGGAAAACAGTTTGGCTATTCCTGAGGAAGCTAAAAATAGAAATACTATATGACCTAGCAATCCTGCTACTAGGTATATGCTCAGAAGATTTGAAAGCAGGGACTTGAAGAGATATTTTCATGTTGATATTCACAGTGGCATTACTCACAATTGTCAAATGATGGAAGCAACCCAAGTGTTTGTCAACTGATGTATGGATAAACAAAATATGATGTATACATATGAAGGAATATTATCCATCTGTAAAAAATAATGAAGTCTGATGCCTGTGACAACATGGATGAACTTTGAGGTTATTATGCTGAGTGAAATAAGCCAGACACAAAAGGGCAAATATTGTATGATCTCACCAAGTTGAGCTAATTATAATAAACAAACTTACAGAATTAAATCTAGAATGCCATGTTATCAGGGAATAAATTGGTTATAGAGAATGTGCAGCTGATGCATAGTTTGCACTGAATTTCCATTTAGGTTGACTGTGAAGGTTTGAAAATGGTTGGTGTTGATGATAGTACTTTATCATGAGTATAATGAACAGAACTGAAATATGTATGTGAATATGGCTGAAAGGAGGATGTTTTGGGTCATGTATGTTACTAGAATGAAAGTAGTAAATCCAGGCTCAGTAGGAGGGGAAAGGGAGGAAGAGCTTGGATAGCAGATCCAGTAGTTGGTCAGCTCCCTGTTGTTGTGATGGCCTAGGTCCGTTTGATAAAGATATTTTCTATCCAAAGTGCTACCAGGCCCATAGAAAACAGAAAAGGTATAGCAGTAACTAGTCCTGACAGGGCAGTTTAACAACTACTTCCTGTAACAGACATATTACACAGCTAATTTGCAGAAAATTTTCTCTTCCCTTTAAGATTACCTACCCTCTTTCCCATTGATCTGAGTGCCTTACCTATAACTTCTACCCCACTTTCACCACTTCTTGATGGATGGGAGTTGTCAGGATTCTTTGAACATGTATTAGTCAGGATTCCATAGAGAACACACAACCAACAGGAGATATATATGAATATGAGTTTTATAAAATATCTCAGGCAACCGTAAGAATGAAAGGGTCCAAAATCCATAGGATAGGCAGTGAAGTTGGCAACTCCAATGAAAGGTCTCAACAAATGCCACAAGAGAGGCTCCTGACTGAAGAAGTGAAAATTCTCTCTTCTCCCTTAAGTCTTCAACTGATTGGATTAAATCTGACTAATGGGATTTTCTTGGCTGTGAGACTTGATCTTAGTAGACAGTATATGTAATCAGCCTCATCTGCAAATCAAATGACTGATGATTTATAAAACCAGCCTTCTGGTTTATTAACCAGTCATGAGTAATCCTTTCAGTATTGGTTAGGCCAGTGCTGGCCTCACCAGATAACTGGGCACAATCAACTGGCCAAGTTGACACCAGGACCAAACCATCACAGTCCAAACCTTGTCAGCTTGGAAGTTGTACATATCACTTTGAAACATGTTTTATCTCTGAACAGAACACAATAACAGAAACACGTTTTTGCTTAACAATACTCAACTGTTCTTCATACCACTGGAAATGCACTAAATCTCTCCAGAATATGATGCATATCCTTAGGTAACATTTACTCTTATGCTTTATATTCTATAACTTAAACACTGTAACATGAACAACACAAGTTATGTCATATAACAAGAAGCAAACAAGATATTTGTGGTATGTGAAAATACAAATGCACTCATTACAAATTGAAGAGGAAATATTCATACAATCAAAGTCTTCATCACTATAACTGGTCACATGATTGGAGTTCATATATATCACTACCTTCCTCCATGGCCAATTCCATATTCCCTTTACCCTCAGCAAACACTTCAGCCGGCTCTTGTACTTTGCCTAGTGGGGTGACCCTAACCTTCATTCCTAAAATTCCTGGGCCATTGATAGCCTTGTCTGGATTGGGTGTTGCAATTTTCCATTGACTTTAATCCCAGGGAATGGTAGCACTAAGTACATCCTAGATGATTCCAGTATTCCAGGAAATCTCTCCTTTAACTCTGTGTAGTCCTATTTCCCCTTATAGTCAGGATCAATCATCCCAGCCTGTAGAGTTCTCTCCTTCCTTTCCTATTGATTCAGAGTCACAAGAAGTCCAAAGTGTCCAGATAACAGTCTTAACTTCCAGGTCAATGAAATCATTGTTGTGTCTCCTGGTAGGAGCACTGCTCCTTCTGGAATTATAGACCAGAAGAGCTAAAGGTTTTGGGACAAGAAGCAGGCATTTTTCTAGTGGATCAGTAGTCATAATAGCAAGCGATACTATTCCCATTTCCACACTTTGATTCCTGGGTCTGTGATTTCTGGCTATGAGGAAAATGCACCATAGAGTAGACACTGATTCAGAGCATACATGGCCTCCTGGAGAACATTGCCCCAGCCCTGCAAGGTATTGCCACCTAAGTGACAAGTGAGTCGGGCCAAGTCAGGATCTTGCTGAATTCCTTGAGTTAACTTACAGGTGCCCCAAACCCTACCCCAAACATGCAGCCACTGTTTCTGCCCTTGCAGAGGGACTGCCTGCAAGGTCTGGAGAGGCGCAAAGCACACAAGGCCATGAAGTTCCCCCAGGGACTAGTTCTGGCAGGAGATGATGTCACTGAGCAGACTTTGAATTCCATAGTACAGACCCTGATGTTTGGCCAGGTGACTAAGCAAGGGAACCAACCAGGTATGACCAGTACACTTCTCCACAGCATCACAGGCATTCCTTTTCACACCTTATCAGGCAGGCCTTCTATCTCCTCCTCCTAAAGTTCCTTTCAATGCAGCTTCAAGTTTGTAAATTGGTTTCAGTCCCATTATCTGCCAAACATCTCTAGCTGTCATTCCCCATGGCAGGCTCATTCTATCAAGAACTGTGCTTGAGATTTTACTCTTTCTCATGGGAAAGATGTCGCATTCCTCTCCCACCAAAACTGTCTTAGGTCAAGCCCAGACATTGACTAATAACCAGAACATGCCCTCACCATCCCTATGGTTTGGAAGTTGGCAACAGGTGTATGTGACCAAAGTTCATGCCTCCAAGTGCATGCATGACCCACATCTCTTAAAACCCCTTTCCCCCCACCCTGAATCCAATCCATACTGCATGCACAGTCATCTTTTAAATCCACAGAATTGAGTTGGTTTTCTTCTTTTCCTCCTTACTGGATTGGCATCCAATATTGTTCTTCCTCTTCCTTTTCCCCTCCTCCTCGTGCTTCTTTTTTTGAATTAGCCATCCCTTTTCAGAGAAGTTCTTGATGGTACAGTTCATGGAGATGCCCCACTATCACTTGGTCAAGGAGAGGGCACCAGACCTAAGTTGGGCCAGTAAGTCCAGTACTTCCCTGGAATAGGCATATAGAGTTAGAGGGTGGCCAATAATTAATAAACCTCAAATTTATTCATTTATAACAAAATCCCTGAAAAATGTTGGCGTCATGGTCAAAGATGGCAGTGGAGTTACTAGGGTTATAATGAATCCGTTACATTTACATAGGTGAAGTTGGTAGCTGTCAAGAACTATGAAAAAAAGGGAATCAAGAACATTCAAAACTAATGAGATAAAAATAAATTATACAAATTTAGAACCTATACTCAGGTCAACATCCTATACTGGCAGCTAATTGCATCCTGCTTCTCTGGTCAAGCAGCAAAGCTGTATTCAACCAGTGGTAAGCACAGGCACAGAAGCCCCAAAATGTTCCTTAAAGTGAACCCTGCCTTATCAGCACAGGAAAAGACACACCAAGAAGTGAGGACTTTCTGTCATTTTTAAACATGCAATGTGTGAAACAGTATGTAGTCAACATAGGATTATATAACCCTAAGGATATATTCATTATTTAGCAGTCAACAGATAATTATATTTGCAATTAATGCTAGCTTTATGTAAAACACCTGGTCCCAAGTTGCACACAACTATATATAAGCCAAGGATAGGGAGGCTTAGGGATCCCAATTTCTGAATGAGGGTTGGATTCTTGTCTCTGCAGATACAATTAAGCTCTTTGCATTACCTATTTACATTGTGCTTCTTCTATGTTAATGCAGACACCATTGGTTTTCAGAAGAGCTTGGTAGTTTCCCAAGCTAATAAAAACAGGCCTTTTTACTGCTATTTATATCTATGAGGATTATTTGTGAATAGAGTCTAGTTATAATAATAGAATAATTTAACCCATCAAACATACTGGAGGATATGTGAATGAAAATTATGCTTTGGTTTGGTGACAATGATGGGGATAGAAAATGCCTAAAACTCAAAAATCAAAGATTAATATTGTTTACTTAGAGGTATGGAGACAAAGAAACGCTTGACCATATATGATGAAAACTTGTGGTAGCCTCTTCTCTGTAGGACATTGGGAAAACAAAAAGCAAAAAGACCAGGAAATGGGGAAGCACAGCCCAGTTCATAAGGTTCTTGAAAACAATGGATCACACTGCAGACTCTAGATTCAGCAACCTGAGGTAGGATCTAAAAAATTCCATCTAGAGTTCTTCCCAAAAAGGAAGAATGCATTTTGTCCCATTCAACCTAGAATCTGAAAATGGAGTACAACTAATTATCAAATCAATTATATTAAAGAACAAACCAAGGATCCATTTGCTTAAAAATCACACTTCACAGACCATGGCAGGTGTGGAGGTAGTAAGTGAGGCCATACATGAGACAACCAGGACATTAAGGACAGCATCATGTAGAAAAAATTGGGTATTAGAACATTATCTCAGATCTCAGATCTAAATGGAGTGATAAACATTCAACCAAGGGAAGTGACAAAGAGAAAGTGAGATGGGAGCAGGGGTGGGAGTATTTTTGTAGGGGGGGTGGGTTTTAGTCTAATCATTTGTCCTGCATCTTGATGGAATAGAGGATACAGGGAGTCTCACTCCTGTGCTTTATTTCTACCACTGACTGATGTCAGTACATATTCTGGATTTGGAAAAGTCCATTAGTATTTGTTTGACTTTTGGGAACTGTGAGCTAGGATAAAGGAACAGAGAATTTCTTCTCTGTACATGTCTACCTCTAGTCCCCTGATTTTCTGTTGTCAGACCTACATATGCCAACTCCTCTAGGAGGTAAAGATCACTGAATTACAGAAAAATATTGCACTCACCTTCATGTGATTCTTTTGGAAACATTGTAACCCACTATGAAGGACATTTAAGACACTTGAGGACAGTCACTTTCATTTTCCCACCTAAACCTCTGAAAGGATCAAACCAGGACTTTACTAACCTAGGTATCATGGTCAGTTTCATGTGCCAACTTGGCCAGGTGGTGTTGCCGCATCATCTGGTTGCAAGTGCTGAACTGTCTGTTGCTACAAAGACAATTCATGGACTTAAATCATGATTATGTTGGCTGTGTACACAGCTGATTGCATTTGTAATCAGCTAAGGGAAGTGTTCTCTGCAATGAGTAATGCCTAATCTAATCATTGAAGGCTTTTAAGGAAGATTCAGAAAAGACTATCAGCCTTCCTACTTCAGCCAGCAAGCCTCTCCTGTGGAGTTCATCCAGACCCTTCATCAGATTCACAAACTTCACAGCCTGCCCTATGGATTTTGGACTCTTTCATTCCCATGGTTCTCTAGCCAGCCTCCCCTGAGAGTTCATTGAGGAACTTGATCTGAGTTACCACCTTGCAGCCTGCCCTACAGACCTTGTAATCTACATTCTTATGGTTATGTGAGGCACTGTTATGAATTTTATATCTACAGATATCTCCTGCTGATTCTCTTTCTTTAGAGAACCATAGCTAATACACTAGGTAATGTTATCTGAAAATTTATCCTGTATTTCTAGTTCTTATTTCAAATATCACTAGTTCATTGTCTAGCCCAGTTTAGCAAACAAGTACCACATACCAGCATAGACTAAACCCTTCTACAAAAGTAACAGAGGGCAGTAATAGAGGTGACTCAGCAGGCAGAGTTCTCGCCTGCCATGCTGGAGATCCAGTTTTGATTCCTAGTGCCTGCCCATGCAAAAAAAAAAGCATGTAGTAGAAACCTTCAGTTTTGTTAAATTCCCCCAAATCATTAAAATCCTAGCAATGCAATCCCTCCCCTTGTTGCAATAAGAAAAGGATTTGAGAAATATCCCCTTTCCCATTTTTCATTCTGCTTAGGCCCAATATCCATGACCTCATTGTGAAATTGGATAAATTCTTAGTCAGATGCAACTTGAGCTTTCTGTTACAGGAAGAGGTTTACTTTTTCCAGCCTCTCTACTGAGGCTTAGCCAACTCAGGTATCTCCAGAGAACCAGCCTTATACCCACAAAATCCAGAACTGTGAGAGAAATTACTAAGCAGTAGCATTTACCAATCCAGAGTGATGAGTTTGAGCTGCTCTTGGGCTGCCAGATTATCTGAGATAGCAGAGTGGACAGAAAGCAGGAGAGAACAGAAGAAAATTATCTTGGTTTAGCTTTTCCACCATGGCAGTTAAGTTGGTCCAATTGTCTAGAGCTTAACTGAGTGTACATCTATTTGGGAAATTTTTAAAACAAGAAGTTAAAAGATGGCAAAAATAAGTTCAAAGAAAATGGTAGGGAAGTACTAACCAGTTTTAGTAAGAGAGTGGAGAAAAGAATTATCTAAAAAATGTTGGGATTGTAACTTATGACATCATCTCTTCAGAACAGCTAGAGAGGAAATAGCAAAATGTGAAATACATGAATACTTTATCTGGCAATTTCGTTTCCAGGAATCTATACTAGAGAAACAGATGGTGGAGGTATGTATGCATAAGGATGTTCCCAGCTGCAGTATTTGTAAAAATAAACATTGGAGCTAATTTTATGAATATCAATTAGAGGAGCTTTGAATCCATACAGACCAAGAAAGAATATGCAGCTATTAAACACACACACATACACACACATAGCAGATGAAAATGCTGGTGGTGATAGACTGATAAGAGCTAATGTGTACTGAGCATTTTACCTTGGCCCAGCACTAGGCTCCATGCTTTTTCTGTACATATTACTTAAGGTTTGGAAAATCCATGAGGGAATTATTCCTCTTTGGTGCATTTTACCATATAGAAATATAAAATTTAAGTAACTTGTTCTAAATCCAATATTGATGACAGATATGGTTTCACACTCAGAGACCACAAATGTGACATGGCTCACTCATTTTCCATTTCATGAATTTCCAGTTTTCCAGGAATACACAGCTGTAAAAGCTAAAAGAAGCTATAGTACATTCATGCCTCAACCACAAAAAGGCTACACAAACATCCCTAGGTGTACTTGAACCACCAATCTCTAGCTTAAAAGCCTAACACCTTAGCCAACTGCACCACATATACTATGAAAAATAGCATGTAATTATGTTTTATCTCATATAAAATTTTCTATTGTTTGGTGGTGGTATAGGGAATTACGTTCTACTCTTTCAAGCCAGTCCACCCTCCCAATTCTCCATTGTCCAACCTCCCTCCCATCTCACCCCATCCCCGGCACTCCAGGAGCCTACTATGTCCAATATCCTGAAGTCAAGAGTCGGGTAGTTGTTCATGTGTGGGCATTGCCAAGAACCAAAGGAGTAGGGGACCCCGAGGCCTGGACACCAGGCCACAGGTGAGGACTGCAGCCTCTGGGGCTAAAGTCGTCATCCACGTTTTCCTTCTTTGCTCTGTCACCCATTGAGCTCACTACAATTACCCTAAGATCCTAGAGGGTTGAAGAGCATATGAAGAAGGACCAGACACCCCCAGGTCCCAGCACACCTCTACCTCTGGTTTCTTCTAGATGTGGGCTTCATCTGGCAGAAACCTTGACTTTGTTGACCATGCAACCCCTCACCCAGGACATATGTCTGGTTCCAGGTGGTTGCCCAATAAAAGGTCAGTGAAGGAATGCATTCCACCTCATAGTCCTTGGAGGGCACAAAGAAGTCTACTGTGAACTGTTAGTTGTTAGTCCGAGAGGATTTCCAGAGTAGAAAGATAGGAAGGGTTTTTCAGAGGCAGGAATTGATATGACAACAAGATTTGAAAGAAGTAAAGGCCCTGGTCATGGAAAACTCTAGAGGGCACCATCTGGAATGACACCTAGCATCTTTCCCAAGATGGTGCCTCAGCCATGCAGATGCCTGTGAAGGGTAGTGAGTAAATCACAGAAGCTGAAGAGGAGACCGTTGTGTGGCAGTGGGGGTATCCTGGGGCTCAAGGAAACGGCAAGTGTGGAAAGGGGAATACCACCATAGAGGTACAACTCTAGTTCCTGAAGGAAGAAGAGGATTAGGAGGGGGGAGGGGGAAGAGGAAGAAGAGAATAATAAACTGCAAGAACACATAAAAAGATAGCTCTGACCTAACGTTAAAACAAATTGGAAATGGTGCCTAGTGATCCTACAATGGTTGGTTCTTTGGATTGTGGTTACAGCAATCTTGAGTTATGGCTTTAAGGACTTTGCTGCTGTTCCATTAGTCCTGATTAGGGTGTGATTTCCCCCTTTGGACCTAAAGCCAGCAAACAGTTGGATGAGGTCCTTGAGGACCTGCATGATGTGGACTACCCAAGCCCTGCTCACAGGTGTACTTGTGGGGCCAGAGAGGGAGATGTGATGAATCAATGACCCTACGGATTTGCAAAGCAGTACTGGTTCCACCAAACCCAAAGCAGAGCCAGGGATTTAGACTAAGGTAGGAAAAGCAAGAAAGGGACCTTGCACCTGGGGATTCCTACTTCCACCTAGGTGTAAAACTCTGAAGAAAAGCATCCAGGATTCAAGTGGAAAGTGGCTTCTTCTGGGAGAGTGACCCCCTACTGCTATGGAAAAGAAAATCATTTTTTTTCACAATACAGCTTGTTGAATCCGTAACATACCACCTTTGTTGTTTTATTATGGGACAATGAAATTGATGTTTTCTTTTCTTTTCTTTCGTGTAAAGTTCTATGAATTTTAACCCATGTTTATATTCTGGTAATCAGCACCAAAATCAGAATACAGAACAGTTTCATCTCTCCAAAAAACATCTTCCTGCTTTTCTGTTATAGTCATATCCTCCCCCACAAACATAACCCCTTGTAATCACTCATTGAGTCTCCATCACCTTAATTGTTTTGTTTTTTAAATATTTTATTGCAGATGTTACAGATTTACAGAAAAATCATGGAGAGAATTCAGAGCTCCCATATAACCACATCACATGCAGCCTTTCCCCTCATTAACACTTTACATTAGAGTGGTTCTTTTTTTTACAATTGATGCAACAATATTACTGTCATGGTCAGGTTGATGTGTCAACTTGGCCAAGTGGTGGTACCTGTTTGTCTGGTTGGGCAAGTGCTGGCTTGTTTGTTGTGATGAGGACATTTCATAGAATTAAATCATGATCATGTCAGCTGCATCCACAGATGATTTCATTAGTAATCAGTCAAAGGGGAATGTCTTCTGCAATGAGTGGTACTTAATCTAATCACTGAAAAGCTTTTAAGGAGGATTCAGAGGGGACAGGCTCTCTTCCTGCTTTGGTTGGTGAGCCTCTCCTGTGGAGTTGGTCCAGACCCTCCATTGGAATCATCAGTTTCACAGCCTGCCCTGTGGATATTGGACTCTGGTTTCCTGCAGCCACGTGAGACACTTTTATAAATTTTATATTTGTGAGTGTTCCCTGTTGATTCTGTATCTCTAGAGAACCCTAACTAATACGTCTTGGTACCAGGAGTGGTTCTTAAGAAACAGAATCTTAAAAATGGGTTTTTATGAATGGTTTTCTATTCTGACTGGACACAAAGGCACTAAGTACTCTGATTCCCATAATCAGAATGACACTCCCAATCCATGGAATGAGTTGGCAAAAGAGATAGTCAAAATATCACCATTCGCGTCTCCTAATGTTTTGCTTGTATGAAGCCAGACACTGGGGGATAATGTTTTTGACACCTTTACAGAGTTTTGTGGAAATAAGAGGTATAGACGTGTTGGCTGGTTGCTGTTAGATACACTGGCTGCATTAAAGAGTGAAAGGGATGGGCTTAAGGCTTTAAACAAAAAGCTTAAGTACCGTCTGACAGATGTGAATGTTTCTGTGAAGGAAATGAATGTTTTCTGAAGGAAAATCTTATTTCCTATAGCTGCAGACTTGAGATCTCTGAAAATCAGACTCCAAATCTTCTTGTTAGAGTAGCAACTTTACAATGTAAACTGAAATCTCAATGTTGCATGGTGTCTGCCATTAAAGTGAAGGCATTGATAGGAAAGTAGTGAGACCCTGAAAAATGGGATGGTGACATATGGATTGATATTGATCTTGGGGGTGAGGTTGAAACCCTAGGTCATGCTGAGTCTTCTCTAGATACCCCTATAATTGTTTGCCCTGAGGACATAACTGCCCCACCTTCAGTCTACCTTGAGGTATTGGCCACCCAACCTCTTCCTGAAAGGATTAGCCCTAGAGTGATTAATCTTGTTTCACCAGATGAAACTGCAAATGAAGGCCCTGAAGCAAATGGCTTAGAATATATTTGTAATTCTTTTCATGACCACCCCCACCACCCTTCATTACTTCCAGACCTATAACTGGACTAAAGTCCCAACAGACCCCTAAAGGTGAGATGCAAAGTATCACACATGAGGAGGTACATTATACTCCAAAAGAACTGTGTGAGTTTTCCAATTTATATACACAGAAATCAAGGGAATATGTGTGGCAATGGATTTTAAGGGTGTGGGGTAATAGTGGGAGGAATATAAGGCTGGATCAGTCTGAATTTATTGATATGGACCCACTAAGCAGAGATTCTGCATTCAGTGTTAGAACTCAAAGGGTTAGAAAAGGTATTAACAGTTTGGATGTTTGGTTGAAACATGGATCAAAAGGTGGCCAACATTACCTGATGTTGAAATGCCATAACTGCCCTGGTATAATGTAGATGAGGGGATCTAGAGGCTTCAAGAGATTGGAATGTTAGAGTAGATTTATCATGCAAACTCTGCTCTTATACCCCAGGAACATCTGGAGGAAGCACCTTTTACCAGAACAGTGAGGAATAAATTTGTGAGTCTAGCACCATCATCCCTGAAGAACTCTGTAGTTGCACTGCTCTGTAGGTCGGATATTACTGTAGGACCTGCTGTCACTGAGCTGGAATCCATAAACACAATTGGGATGATGGGATCCCGAGTTGGCAGGAGTCAGGTGGCAGTACTTAATCCCCAAAGACAGGGTGGACATGGCTATTATAATAGACAGCAAACTCAAAGCAGGCATCAAAATCATATGACACACAGAGATTTGTGGCATTGGCTAGTAAATCATGGGGTATGTAGAAATACAGTAGAAGGGCAGTCTACTAAATTCTTGTTTAAGCTGTATAAGAAGAGAGTTCTAGGTCAAGTGAATAGAAGTCTAACCTAAATTACAAAAACACAGAGTCATGCCCCCTTAATCAATTTCTAGACTTGAAACAGTTTACAGACCCAGAGCCCCTTGAATGAAGGGGAGGCCAGATCCCTTTGGGGGAGGACCTGTTACACTGCCACAAATTTATACTACCAATATTCTTCGAAGCCTTCCCCAAGGAGACTGACAGCTTTTTACCAGGGTAACTGTGCATTGGGGAAAAGGAAATGATCAGATAGTTTTGGGATTATTAGACACTGGTTCAGAATTGACATTATTTCCAAGGGACACAAAGCATCACTCTGGTCCACAGGTCAGAGTGGGGGCTTATGGAGGCCAGGTGATTAATGAAGTTTTAGCTCAGGTCTGTCTCACAGTGGGTCCAGTGGGCCCCTGGACCCATTCTGTAGTTATTTCCCCAGTTCCAGAATGTATAATTGGTATAGACATACTGAGCAACAGGCAGAATCCCCATACTGGCTCTCTAACTCATGCAGTGAGGGCTATTATGGTGGGAAAGACCAAATGGGAGCCACTAGAACTGCCCCTACCAAGCAAAATAGTAAATCAGAAGCAATACCAGATTTCTGGAGGGATTGCAGAGATTACTGCCACTCTTAAGGACTTGAAGGATGCAGGGGTGGTGATTCCCTCCACATCCCCATTCAACTCTACTATTTGGCCTGTGCAGAAAGCAGATGGGTCTTGGAGGATGACAGTGGATTATTGTAAGCTCAACCAGGTGGTAACTCTAATTGGAGCTGCTGTTCCAGATGTGGTGTCATTGCTTGAGGAAATCAATACTTCCACTGGTACCAGATATGCAGCTATTGATCTGGCAAATGCTTTTTTCTCAATAGCTATTAGTAAGGACCACCAGAAACAGTTTGCTTTCAGCTGGTAAGGCCAGCAGTATACTTTCACTGTTCTACCTCAGGGGTATATGAACTCTCTAGCCCTATGTCATATTCTTGTCCACAGGGACCTTGATCATTTCTCCCTCCCACAAGACATCACACTGGTCCATTATATTGATGATATCATGTTGATTGGACATAGTGAGCAAGAAGTAGCAACTACTCTATTCTTACTGGTAAGGCATTTATGTGTCAGAGGATGGGAGATAAATCCAACAAAAATACAAGGGCTTTCCACCTCAGTGAAATTGCTAGGTGTCCAGTGGTGTGGGGCATGTCCAGATATCCCTTCAAAGGTGAAGGATAAGTTGCAGCATCTGGTCCCTCCTATGAGCAAAAAAGAGGCTCAACATCTAGTTGGTCTCTTCGGATTTTGGCAACAACACATTCCTCATTTGGGTGTGCTACTATGGCCCATTTATTGAGTGACGAGAAATGCTGCTAATTTTGAGTGGGGACCTGAACAAGAGGAGGCTCTGTGAGAGGTCCAGGCTGCTATACAAGCTGCTCTGCCACTTTGGCCATATTATCCAGCAGATCCAATAGTGCCATAAGTGTCAGTGGCAAGTAGAGATGCTGTCTGGCGCCTTTGGCAGACCTCTATAAGAAAATCACAACACAGACCTTTAGAATTTTGGAGCAAAGCCTTACCATCTGCTGCAGATAACTACTCTCCTTTTGAGAAACAGATTTTGGCCTGCTACTGAGCCTTAGTAGAGACTGAACTCTTAACCATGGGCCACCAAGTTACCATGGGACCTGAATTGTCTATCATGAGCTGTGTGTTGTCTGACCCACCAAGCCATAAAGTTGGGCATGTGCAGCAGCACTCTATTGTAAAATGGAAATGGTATATATGAGATAGGACCAGAGCAGGTTCTGAAGGCAGAAGTAAGTTACATGAAGAAGTGGCCCAAATGCCCATTGTCTCCAGTCCTGCCACATTACCTTCTCTTTCCTAGACCAGAGCTATGACCTCTTGGGAAGTTCCTTACAGTGAATTGACTGTGATAGAGAAAACTCAGGACTGGTTTCCAGATAGTTCAGCATGATATGCAGGTACCACCCAAAAGTGGACACCTGCAGCACTACATCCCCTTTCTGGGGTGTCCTTGAGGTACAGTGATGAGGGGAAATTCTCCCAGTGGGCAGAACTTCGAGCAGTGCACCTGGCTGTACATTTTACTTGGAAGGAAAACTGGCCAGAGCTGTATTTGCATACTGACTTATGGGCTGTTGTTAATGATTTGGCTGGATGCTCAGGGACTTGGAAAGACCATGATTGGAAAATTGGTAACAAAGAGGTCTGGGGAAGAAATATATTGATAGACCTTTCTGAGTGGACTAAAAACCTGAACATATTTGCATGCTATGTGAATGCACACCAGAGGGTGACTTCAGCAGAGAAGGTTTTAATAATCAAGTGGATAAGATGAACGGTTCTGTGGATACCAGTCAGCTCCTTTCCCCAGCAACTACTGTCATTGCCCAATGGGCTCATGAACAAAGTGGTCATGGTGGTAGGGATGGAGGTTACACATGGGCTCAGCAACATGATCTTCCACTCACCAAGGCTGACTTGGCTACAGCCACTGCTGAGTACCCAATCTGCCAGCAGCAGAGACCCGCACTCAGCCCCCAATATGGCACCATTTCCCGAGGTGACTAGCCAGCTACATGGTGCCAGGTTGATTACATTGGACCACTTCCTTCATGGAAGGGGCAGTGATTTTTTCTAACTGAAAGAGACACATACCCTGGATATGGGTTTGCTTTCCCTGCATGAAATGCTTCTGCCAAAACTACCATCCGTGGGCTTACAGGATGTCTTATCGATCATCACGGCATTCCACATAGCATTGCTTCTGATCAAGGAACACACTGCACAACAAATTAATTGCGGGAATGGGCACATGCTCGTGGAATTCTCTGGTTTTACCATGTCCCCATCATCCAGAAGCAGCTGAATTGATAGAACAGTGGAATGGCCTTTTGAAAACTCAATTACAGTGCCAACTAGGTGGCAAAACTTTTGAAAGTCTGGAGCAATGTTCTCCAGGAAGCTGTATATGCTCTGAATCAGCATCCACTGTATGGTGCTGTTTCTCCCATAGCCAGGATCCATAGGTCCAGGAATCAAGGGATGGAAATGGGAGTGGTATCACTCACTATTACCCCTAGTGATCCACTAGTAAAATTTTTGCTTCCTGTTCCTGTGACCCTGATCTCTGCTGGTGTACAGGTTTCAGTTCCAAAATCGGGAGTGCTTCCGCCAGGAGAAACAACAATGATTCCATTGAACTGGAATCTAAGACTGCCACCTGGTCTCTTTGGGTTACTTGCGCCACTGGATCAACAAGCCAGGAAGGGGATTACATCATTGTCTGGGGTGACCGACCCTGATGTCAGGGAGAAGTTGGGCTGCAAGTACCTAATGGAGTTTTCCTGGAATATAGGAGATCCCCTAGGGCTACCATGCCTTGTGATTAAAATCAATGGAAAACTGCAACAACCCAATCCAGGCAGGACTACCAATGCCTCTGAAACTTCAGTAATGAAGGTTTGGGTCACCCCACCAGGCAAAGAACCATGGCCAGCTGAAGTGCTTGCTGAGGGTAAAGAGAATGTGGAATGGGTAGTGGAAGAAGTTAGTGATAAATATGAACTTCAACCACGTGATCAGTTACAGAAAATGAGGACTGTAATGTTGTTTTGTTCATGTTATGCTATTTAAGTTGTAAGATATCAAGTTTAAGAATGAATATTACCCAAGGATTTACACCCTATTCTGGAGAGATTTAATGTGTTTCCAGTTATATGCAGGACAGTTGAGTATTGTTAGGTGAAAGAAAAAATGTGCATTTTATTGTTTTTTTTTATTTAGAAATTCGGTATGGTTTAAGGTGGTATGTATAGCTGCCAAGTTGAAAGGGGTGGGCTGTCATGGTCAGGTTCATGTGTCAACATGGCCAAGTGGTGGTACCTGTTTATCTGGTTGGGCAAGTACTGGCTTGTCTGTTGTGAGGAGGACATTTCATAGAATTAAATCATGATCATGTCAGCTGCATCCACAGCTGATTCCATTTGTAATCAGCCAAAGGGAGTGTCTTCTGCCAAGAGTGATGCTTAATCTAATCACTGAAAGCCTTCTAAGGAGGATTCAGAAGAGACAGACTCTCTTCCTGCTTCAGTTGGCGAGCCTTTCCTGTGGAATTGGTCCAGACCCTCCATTGGAATCATCAGCTTCACAGAACACTCTGTGTTCTGTGTTCTCACAGTCATGTGAGACACTTTTATAAATTTTATATTTGCAAGCATTCTCTGTTTATTCTGTTTCTCTAGGGAACATTAACTAATACAATTACTATAATTACAATATTAGTTATAGCCCATATTTTATATTAGATTTCACCAGTTTTATCTTTTCCAGAATGTCTTATAAACAGAACCATATAGCATGTAACCTTTTGCAATTGTTTATTTTTCACACAGCACAATGACTTTGGGATTCATCCAAGTTGTTATGTATATAAAAAATTCATTCTTTTTCATTGTTGAGTATATTCCATCCAGTGGATATAGCATGATTTATCTATCTGTTTCACCCATTAAAGGGTATTTGTGCTGATCCCAGCTTTTGGCTATTACAAATAAAGCTACTATGTACATTCATGTAAAGAGTTTATGTGAATATAAAACTTTAGTTCTCAAAGATAGCTATCCAGGTGTGGGCTTGCTAAGTCACATGGTAAGTATATATTTAACTTTACAGAAACTACCCAAACTTTTCTAGAGTGGCTATACCATTTTGCACTCTCACTAGCAAATATGTGAACATATAGCATATATGTGAGCATTCCAGTTGTGCTGCATCCTGGCCAGTTGACATGGTCAGTTTAAATATATTTAAATTTTACTCATTCCAATAGGTGTGATGTCCATGTATTTTGCCTACTTTTTTGTAATTGTTAATTTTGTGAGCTCATTATATTTTCTGGACCCAAGTCCCTTGTTGTACAAAGGCTTTGTAATTTTTTCTCTCAGTCTATGTCTTTACATTCTCTTAACAGTACTTTTCCCAAATATAAACTTTTAAAATTTGACAAAACCAATTCATCATTTTTTTTTCTTTAATGAGTCATGCTCTTGGTGTCACATCTAAAAACACTTTGCCTGACCTGAAATCATCAATTTTGAGGTTTACATGGACGTTTGTTCACATGGATAGTGCAGATTGTTTCAAACCATTTATTAAAAGATCACCCTTTCTCCACCAAATTGCCTTTGCAACTTGGTCAAAATCCAGTTAGCCACATTTATATGGGGCTGTTTTGGGACTCTATTCTGTTCAGTTTATTTATATATCCATACCTCTGTCAATACCATATTTTCTTGATAAATGTAGCTATATATTATAGCTCAAAAGTAGGTAATATAATTCATTTATTTCATTCTTATTTTCCAAAAATATTTAAATCTTTTAGGCTTTTTTTTGCTTTGTTTCACAATCAAACAGTCACAGTGTAAATGAGGGGCAGGTGTGGCATGACTGGGAGCTGTGTGCACAAATCTGGGAAGGCCATAAACTGATGTGCACGTGCACAGAGCTTGGGGGCAGGATGAGTTTGTGTGACTCTATGGGCTGTAGGCAGGTGTAGTTTAGGGATGAGGCTAAGCATCCACAGCTTTAAGGGACCACCCACAGAGTCAGGGAGAGCGAGGTCATTCTTGGGAGGGGTGGGGCAAGACTGAGCTAGCAGAGAAAATTGGGTAGGACTAGGGCAAGTGTGCACATGCTTGGGGTGGGGGGTGGGGTAAGTACACACAGGATAGGGGGTGCTGGGCCAGAGTTTCTTGGAGCACGGGTGGAAGGGTGGGTGATGGGTTTCAGATGCATTGCATGTGGGGTGAGTCATGGGTCATGAGACTGTGAAGGTGAGGGTAGCATGTTCAAGGAACATGACTTGGCTTACTTTCTAGTCCCTGTCTCCCCATCTATGTGACCATGAGGGCTCCAGGCTTCCATTCGGAATGAGGTGCATTAGGCTGTTTACACCAGCCAGGATGGTCTCTGGTTCTCTGAATCTCAGTTCTTCAGATTTTGCAACCAGCATCTCCCTAAGTGTTGCAGAAGACCCTCCAAGGTCACTTACACCCTGGAATCACCATCTCAGTCGCCTTACTGTCTCTTCTCTAGCTGTTCCTTGGAGCAGGGGTGAACTCGACCTATCCTATTCCATCATATTCCTGGAACTCTTATCCTTTGGATTTTGTTAGATACATATATTCTTTTCCTTCTTTCAATTTTTAATCCTTTAGTTACTCTTACTTGTACTCTTCAATTCCATGTCCTCCTCCAGTTCTCCTCTTCCTGGCAGAGCTCCCTTTAGTATTTCTTGTAGAGGTGGTTTCTTGTTAATATATTCCCTCAGGTTTATCTGAAAATTTTAATCTCTCCCTCAGTTGTGAACAACAATTTGGCTGGGAACGGAATTCTTGGCTAGAAGTCTTTCTCTTCCAGGATCTTGAATATATCATACCACTGTCTTCTCACCTCCATAGTGCCAGTTGAATTGTCCAAACTCAGTCTTTTGTGTTTCCCTTTGCTTGTGGTAGATTGTTGTTCTCTTGCCACTTTCAGGATTTTCTGCTTCTCTTCAAAATTTGACAGACTGATTAATATATGCCTATTTGGATTGTCATTTTTTGGGGGGACTTATAAAGAATCCATGAATAGTATTTTGCAGATATTTTCATCCAATCTCTCTGATTAAGGGAAATATAAGACTTTATTGGTTCTGGCCACACCACTCCTTCAAAAACTACAGAGGACCTTAAATTTCCTCTAATTTCTACTCTCCTTCTCTTCAATGCCCATCTAAATGTTTGGAAATGGTACTCTCCCTCCATTTCTATGAATTTTCATATTTGAACAAAGGTTAATAACAAGAAGTAAAAATGGATGATTATGGCCAATGGTGTTATGGAAATTTTCATTGTTTGGCTTTTCATTTTTAATCTTTGCAAATGTTCAAGTACACTCCATACAAACATTTATAAGGTTAAAACTGGAGGAAATAAATGATTTATCATTACCTTCTCTTATCAAAAATTCTTTCATGCTCCCCTTTAAACAGTATGTTTTTCAACCCCAACACATGTAACATTGGGTTGGTTAAACATATTTGATGAAACATCAGCCTGTCTACTGACTCTAAACTTCTGCTCTTAATAATTTTCCCTGAAATCCTAAGTCCTAGAAAATAAGGAAGTGAAATTTCTAAAATTTCTATATTAAAGAAAGAGTATGTGTAGAATTAAACCCATATTATATTAAAATCTTCACATTCATATGCACCTTTCACAAACGGGAGTAGTTTAGTATTTTTAGTTAAGTAAAAACATTCATGTCTTCTGAGTTTCAGTTTTCAGTGCAATACAAGTATAGAATTTTATTCTACTTGGGTATGTTTTCCCTACATTTATACAGTTTTCCTGATCAAATAATCTAGCATTATAACTATTAGATCTTTAAGGTGATGAAAATTGTAAATTTGTGTTTAAAGAGATTTGGCAAATTTCATTATAAAAATTGTGTTTGTGGATTTTGGCTTGAGAATTGATTTCAAGATCACTTTTGATAATTTATATATATAAATTATGCAGGATGTGTTTTTGTTAAGGAAAGAGAGAGTATTTTTTTCACCCTATAGTTAAATAATTGTTGCAGAATGAAAAATAGGAATGTTTAGGACCAAATGGATGGATATAGAAACTTGCAGAAGGCCTGTTGTAAAGGAAATTTATTGCCTGTGGTTAAGGTTAAGGCTAAGATTTGATAGTTTTAAAAGTTTTATAAGAGTTTTCTTAATGATTTATCTTCATGAAAAGCAAGATTTTTTATTTTTCTGTTAAAATGACATTTTTTTCTTGTTTTTCTATTTGCTTTTAGTGAGAAGTTATAAAAGTTTTTAGCCACCTGAGTGATTTGCCCAGATGGCAAAGATTCTATGTCATATAAAACAATGTACTTGTTGATATGTATATTGACCTTCTCATCCCATAATTTTGTAGACAATATGTCCTCACTTTTTTAAAAAAACTAAATCTTTCTAAAATAAAGTTAACTCCTCTATTTACTTTCAATCCTATTCTGTCACTTTGGTTACATGGGGAACTGAATATTATTTCACAGTGACTCACTATCCTATTTAGTAAAATATTCAATCCTGACAGCATTTTGATATTTCCTCTTCTCAAAATCTAACCCTAAATGACGTCTTCTCAATTTTAATATCTCTCAGGGATTTTTCAGTGGGTCCCTGGAAAATAAAAAATAATTTGTTCTCTAACTTTGAAAAAGAGGGTGACTAGAAATTTGATCTGTTTGTTTGATATGTTATGAGATGCATTAACAAAGTGCTGCCAAAATGAAAAGGATTTTCTAATCTTTTAGTTAAATTTGTATACGCAAAATCTGTTATTAATACACACACTTCAAAAATTACATAAAGTTCCTAGAGATTTGTCATTACTGTCCATGAAACATCCTAGTATTATCCCATATGCCATGTTACCCTCTTTTGTGCATGCCACCATGTTTTTCCTAGGAACATGGGACCTGGCATAGGCAGGTATAAATATATCTAAGATTATGAAAAAGAGTTTAATACCACCTGTAATGTTTTCAATCTCTTAGGCTGAAGTTGACAGATGAGCATCATTGTTCTTTAAAAAGAGACAGGATGTAGGTACCCTGACTGTTTGTGAACAATGTTGCATTCATGTAAATAAGACTGGCACAGTGATAAAAACCCTGAATATTTTAAAGGACCAATGGCATCAGTTGGGCTCAAGCATTTCAATAGGCAGGCTTATTTCCTGACCTAGGTTCTTAGTTTAAGGAAGTATTGGGACAAACTAGTGTGCTTTGGATTTCTGATTTTAATTGTGATTGTTAGCTTTATGTTTTTATATCCTGTACAAACTGTGTTTTATGATTCTGGTAAAATTTCCTGCCACTCTCAAAACAGACGTTTGATCTTAATATAGGTAACAAAGAGGAAATTGAGATATAAATATGACTCTCTTTAGTGGTCTGAAACTAAAAGTAAAATTAAATAGTTAATAACCAGACACAGAGTGAGGACCATACCCATGACTCACTCAAGTGAGTAAATAACACCACTCCAAGGGTCTTAAATGTGACTGAACAGCCACTCAATGAGACTTACTGCAATCAACAAAGGATGAAACAGACACATTAAAAAAGCAAAGGAAAAATGAGACAAAGTGACTGACAACTTACTCAACTGCCTGGCAATAAAATAAGTCATTGCTATGACCAGAGTGCTTTGGTCAAGTTTCCAATGAAGTTGTAATTGAGAAATTAAAATGTAACAAATAATTATAGTGAATGAATCATTATATGGATGTCTTTTTCTTACTTTCTAATGTATTGTAAAATAACCAAAAGAAAATAAATGAAATTGCTAAAACCCACTGAATTGCAAATTTTAAAAACCTCCTGGATGGCCGTGCTTGTACCCTCTTATTCTGTTCTGCCACTTTAGACTCTTATAACCAAGACAACCCAAAATGAAAGAACTTAAGTCAGCACAGAAACAACTACTGACTTGCTGTTATCTGATTAGTGTAGCTATAGCTTAGCTACATTCTTTTACATTTGTATATTGTACTTGCTATAGTAATATAACTCCATCTACCCTTGTTTGAAATCATAAAATACCTAAATTTTTTGATGTGAGGAGATTGATATTAGACTTATAAGTCATCAGATCACCTTGCTTTGTATAGCATTAAACACTTTCTCCTTTTGAACCTCTGGTGTCATAGATTGTCTGTAATAGGCAAAAGGCAGAAAATTCTGAGTTTGCATTTTTATCACTTTGGTGAACCAGATGGGATGTGGATATCTGAAAAGCATAAGAAATCTGACTGCCTGAAGTTCTGGAGACCATGCAGGATGGGTCAGCATGGTAATTGAGCCTTTTGTGTCCACTAGATGCTTTT
>PVIY010012174.1:0-62849 GCA_004026745.1 Myrmecophaga tridactyla
GAAGGAAGGAAGGAAGGAAGGAAGGGAGGGAGGGAGGGAGGGAGGGAGGGAGGGATGCAGGGAGGAGGGAGGAAGAAAGGGAAGGGAAGTGGGGGAAGAAGGGAAGGAGGAAGGCCTTCTAATTTGGATGATACTTTGGCCTTAAATTATCTCAGCAGCTCCTTATCCCACCATGTTCTGCAAGGATCCATGCTAAACCAGGCCATTGCTGCTCTATGAACAGGGCATAACTTTGTTAACCTGTATCAACAACTGTGGGGCCTTTTCTGGCTGCTTGATGGGGCTGGCTACCATAAATCCCAAGGAGCATAACGTGGAGTACCCCTGCCTGGAGCACCTGAAGAGGATTTATGTTGCAGAGATCTGGGTCTACGTTGGGAAGAGCATTTATCAGCTTGCAGACCATGGATATGGTACAATTTTCACAGTGTCTCACGTTGAATGAATGAATGAATGAAGAATGAATAGCTGGGATGAAAGGACGAAACCAGATGACCATGGAGAATAATTTCTAGATGCACCTGTGACATCGCTCCTCTCTTCATTGGGAAGGAAGCTTTGTGTTAGGTTGTTAATAAAAAACCTTTATGTTTTCTGGTTTAAGACAAGTGCACTTCATTTTATTTGTTTATTTTTTTTACCCTGCAAATTAACTTCATTCTAAAGCAGTAATTTTCAAATTAGTATAGGGTGTCTATGACTCACACAAAGAACCTGTTAAAATCTGGGGTGGCGGGCCACGGTGGGCCACACTGAAGTCTGATTCAGTGTGTCAGGAGTGGGGTCCAGAAATCAGTAGTGTTAAGAATACCCTTAGGGGATTCTATTATAAATAGTCCCCAGATCACACTTCGGGAAACACTGGGGCAAAGAAATTAATAAGTGTAGTTCCCATGATTTCAGTTTTCTCTCCTCCTCAAAAATTAGCCCCGATCTTCCTTCAAATATTTTCTACCACTGACTTTTGAAACCATCCTCTTCTTCCAAATCTTTGGGATCCGTCAGGATGGAGTCCTGGAGAAGTTATTGAGGGTTATTAGTTACACTGTAGGAGAGTTGTTATCATTTATTGATAACCGCTAGGTATTATGTGAAATGCTTCACAACCATTATTTCATCTAATTCCCACAACAGCCCTGCACAGTGGGTAGTATTACGCTATGCTTATTTTCGGAAGAGAAGTCCTCAGAGAGGTTATATAACATAACTAATGCATGACAGAACCGTGACTCAAACTCAAGTCAAAGCCATTGCTTTTCAAAGTGCACAATTTCCTTTATTATTATTATTACTATTGTTATCTCTTTTTTTACAGATGTAACTCTATTGAGATATATTCACACATCATACAATCCATCCATCTCCTTTATTATTATATTATGAACAACAATATTAAGAATTACTGTTATTTCTAGGAGGTTATGTGCCAAGGAAACAGCTTGCTTAACTCTTGGCTCCAGGACACAGGTCCTTTAAGGACTCATCCATCCATCCATCCATTCATTGAAGAACACCATTTGAGCAACCACTACATGCCAGAAACTGTATCAGGCATAAGAAGTAAAGGTGGAAAAGGTCTCTACTATTAAGAAACTCAGCGGATACAGTCACGTGAACAGGTATAATTCTCCCTAATTAACCTATAAATGTAACATATCTTTCAATAAAAATACAAACAGCATTGTTTCTGCAACTGGAGGAAGCTGATTTTAAAGTTCATTTGGAAAAATAATAGTGCGAAAAGAGCCAAGAAATTCCAGAAAAAAGAAAGTAATGAGGGATGAATATGCCAATTTAATACCAGTCATTAAAACAAAGCTAAACTAATTAGGGTAATTTGGCACTAGCACATGAATAGATGGATTAATGGAATGGAATAAAGGATCCAGAAATTGAGCCCAATACAAATGGGAATGTAGCATATGAGAAAGGGGTATTTCATACCAGTGGGGAAAATATGTTTAATTTGTAAAGGTGTTGACGCAAATGGATAACCAAATAAACAGAAAATACACCAAAATAAATTCCAGATAAATCAAAGACTTAGATATAAAGTATTTAATATAAAATTAAAAAGGTACTTAAAGGATATATGGGGTAAATGAACTCTGAGTGAAGAAGGTATAAGGATAGTAGTGAGACAATTATTTTTTTATTGACTCTTTTTTTTTTGCATGGGCAGGCACCGGGAATTGAACCCAGGTCTCCAGAATGGCAGGTGAGAACTCTGCCTGCTGAGCCACAGTGGCCAGCCCGTCCTGTGAGACAACTTTACCACACAGTCTTTTGAATCTTTTAAAAATGTTTACAATCCGTTCCATGTTTTAAGAATGTTTCTAAGAGTGTTTAAACAGGGAAACTAAAGTGTGGCTCTAGCAGAGAATGAGGGATAGGAAATGTTATTGGGCTAGCAGGTAAGAAGGGGCAGGTCATGAAGGACCTCGATTGTCTCGTTAAAAACAGACAACTTCATAGTATGAATAACTGGGAGGGAGGTGATATTGCAAGGTTTTAAGCAAGGGAATGATACCATCGGATTTACATTTTAGAACAGTTACTCCCAGCTATAAACTAGTGAATAGATCGGAAAGGGAGAAAACTAAAAGCAAGGAAATGAGATTTCTATCCAGCGAGATTATGGTTGCCTAAACAGGCTGGTGATGAGTGATGATGGAGAGGTGGATGGATTTGAGACTTTAGAAGTTAGAATCTTGTCCAGAGGATGTTGGATCCAAGAAGAGGTTTAAGAATAATGACTAGATGAAAAGTGGTGAAGAAAAGAGCCGAACTAGGGTAGTAGGGGTGTGGGAGAGTTCAATCTGAGTGCCTTCCTATGGACGCCCAATTAAAATAACTGATAGCCAGGTGTAAAACCCTGGAGCTTTAAAGGGTGGACATGATGGACTTGGGATTCAGTAGTATATAAATGGTAACTAAAGCCCTGTGAGTAGATGAGATCAGGTCAGGAGAACATAGAGTATGAAAGGGCCTAAAATTGAACCTAAAAGAATGAAGAAGCAAAAAATGTTCCCCGAAGAAGGGTCCAAAGAAGTAAAAGCTGGAGAGTGGTGGGGACAAGTCAAGGAGAAATGTTTCAATAGGGAGGGAGTGGTCATGATATTAAAGGTTAAGGGGTAGTCAAGATGAGGATGAAATGTGTCCATTTGATTTAAAACAAGGGGATTATTGAAGATCACGAGTTGAGTAGAAGAATGAGGTTAAGGCAAAGATAAAAGTGGAGGTAGGCCCCGATTGGAGACAACTTGTTTCTAATTTGGCTAATAAAGAGAGGAGAGGGCAGAAGCTGGTGGAAAGATAGGAGATTTTCTTTCTTAAGCAATAATTGGGCATGGTTGAAATGCTAATGACAAATAGCCAACATGGAAGGGAATTGATAGAGAGGAAGGAATCGAGTTATAGGGAGATTTCCCAAACGCCAGAGATGGAATCTATAGCACAGAAAAGCCGCTGGGTTCTGTTTTCGTTTTCTTTCTTTTTCTGTTGTCTTATTTCTTTTTCTGAATTGACGCAAATGTTCTAAGAAATGATGAATATGCAACTAAGTGATGATATTGTGAATTACTGATTATATATGTTGATGTTTTAGTTCATTTGCTAAATTTTGTTAAAAAAAAAAAAAAAAGCCGCTGGGCCTTAGATGTCTCTTTCATATTAACCAAAGGGAAAGGAAATTGGGAAGTTGGCAGACTGCAGGTTTGGCACAGGTAAGCCCATGAAATTTCGTTCTGATGGCTTCTATTTATCTCCGTAGGCTTGGAGTAAGGCAGGTGGCCGAGGGTAGAGGTTTGAAAAGCCACTTTGGATAACCGGGTTGTGAACGTGTGGCGGTGTGTGTGTTGGGGGGGGGCTGCGGGAGCGGCCAAAACTGGTCCACACTGAGGTCTAGCCCAGGAAATACTGGGTAAGGCTTCGAGAGTGACGCCATGGTGCGCCATCGCGACAAAACCGCGGAAAAGGTTCACGGCAAACTGTAACGGAACAGAACCGTGGCGTTACAATGCCAGATCAGGCAAAGTAACACCAAGCAAAGTGCCGACCGGTAGCAGCCAAAACCAAGGTGTCCAACTTTGCGGAAGTGCACGTTAACTACGTCACATCACGCGACAGAAAAGCCTTGCGTCATCGTTCCACGACAGCGACGCGGCAGTATGACGCTTTCCCGGAAGTCGTCTCTGGATCGGATGGTGGAAGTAGCTATCGTAGGTCCCCGAGACTCGGGGAGGCTGCATATAAACTATTTCTCTCCGTTTTCTCTTCATCGTTCCTGACTTCCCGTTCGCGTTGTGAGGAAACGTCTCCACTATCATGGGGGGCGGAGACCTGGTAAGTGAAGGGGGGGCCTGGGCGGAGGAGGACCGAGGCCGGAGACCGACTGGGGCTTGAGAAGAAAATTGGCGGGGGTGGGAAACCATGGCAACGCAGCGTTGCTCTTAGGCGGAGAGGACCTTAGCCCTTGAGACGGGGACGGTGCGATAGGACCTTGGAAGGACCAGGTTGACACTTGGGAAGGTGTATGAGGTGTGTCACGAAAGGTGGCAGATGGTGTTTGTGTGTTGGTGGCTGGAAGTTCGGAGAGGGACGGTTAGAACTATTGCTAGGAAAGAAGGCAAATTTCGAGGATGTGTCACGCAGGCCTTGTTTGGTATATCTTGTCTTGGGACATATATCCCTACCTCAGCGAGAGGTTCAGAATCATGTCTTGAAGTGTAGCAGGGGTATTTTGTGCCTCATTCTCCCTGCCCCCTGAGCCGTGCGCTGGGATTCACTTTAAGCCTGTAGGGATCTTCTTCCTGTCCGCCGGTCCTTTAATGGTGCATCTTGATCTGTAGAGAAAGATCTTTCTTCTGAAGTCTTAGTACTTAGTATAAGTTACATGGCAATTTCTCTTAACCTAGGTGGTTCATTTGTAGGGGTCTCAGGCTCCAAATAGGGTAAAGGTATCCACAGAAGTGTGGAGCAAGGTCAGAAAAATGCCACCCTCTTGAAAGTGAAGATAATTGAATCAACAAATAATCAGTTTAGCCACCTGCCTGTAATCTGCTCTATTATATTCTGGCACGTGTTATTGAGTAACTGAATTTTAAGACTCCATCAGGTTAGTCTAATTTAGTGTATTCTTCAGATAACTGCATTTAGAGACCAGAAAGCTCTAACCAGAGTTTCTCAATCTTAGCACTATTGACATTTTGGCTGAATAATTCTTTGTTGTGTATGTGTGTGATGCGATGTTTAGTAGTACCCTAGGCCTCCAGCCACTAGATGCCAATACATCTCCTCCCCTAGCTGTGACAACCAAAAGTGTCTTCAGTATTGCCACATGTCCCTTGGAGCCAAAATTGCCCATAGTTGAGAACCACTATTCTAATCTAATCAGTGATGGCACAACCCAAGTTAAGAATGTGTTAACCTGAGCATAGAGTTGCCAGATTTAGGAAAAAGTAAAGAGAGAGAGAAAGGAGGGTTAGGACAAAAGCTGGGGTGGGGGAAGAGGGAAAGAAAAAAGGAAAGACTGGACAAGAGGAAAGAAAAGGATAAGGAGGGAGACAGAAAAGAGGAATAAGGGAACTCTCATTGACTGAATACCTTCCACATGCCAGGTACCTTGTGTACCTTATCTATTTAGATGTCTTAACTGGTCTGCTGGTCTACTATCTTAGCCCTCTCTAATCCATTCTTCATATGATATCTAGTTATGCTACTCACCTGCATATGACTCTTTACTATTTCTTAGTGTCAATAGGATAAAGCCCAACCTCCTAACATGACTTCTGAGGCCCTTAATCTATTAAGGGAAGTCAGACTCATACACCTTTAAGGTTAAAACTTTTTAAAGAGAAACCAGGAAAGGCCGGTTCTATCCTTAAGCCTTATCTACTGAAATAAAAGCTTCCCAGATGTGTGGCTGTTATTGGGTACAAAGCTTGCCATTGTTAAAGACTTATTGCCCTTTCCACATCTGCCTTGGCACGAATGAGAATTAGTGGGGTGGGTGAGGTAGGGCCAGCTATACTCACCATCCACCTACTCCCTGAATTTTCTCCCTCCTTTCGTTTGCCACAGAATCTGAAGAAGAGCTGGCACCCGCAGACCCTTCGCAATGTGGAAAAAGTGTGGAAGGCTGAGCAGAAGCATGAGGCTGAGCGGAAGAAGATTGAGGAGCTCCAGCGGGAGCTCCGAGAGGAGAGGGCCCGGGAAGAGATGCAGCGCTATGCGGAGGATGTGGGGGCTGTCAAGTGAGCAAGGAGCTGAGGGAGCAGTGGGGAGATTTGGGCTGGGGTGGTCCTGGTCTGTAGGGAATTGCAGGACTGGCCCTCAGGAACATCATCTGGTTTGTTGCTTTGTAGCTTGAATGGTTATGAGCATGAGTTTTGGATTTAGGCTGACCTGGGTTCTACCTGGCTTTGCACCTACTAACCGTGTAACTTGGAGCAAACCTGAGAGCCTTGTTTACCTCAGTAGAATATGGGTATGATAATAGCCAATTCCTTAAGTTTGTTGAAGATCCAATGAGATAACATTAAAGGACTTACTGTAACCAAGCCAAGTAGGTGATGGATGCTTTAAACCCCAGACTTCCTCTCCCCTGCTCTCAGTTTGTGTTGGTACCTCACTTTCCTGCTTTGTGTTTGTTGATGTATTGCAGGCTCACTTCAGGGGATCAGGGAGGGCCCATGGAAAGAGGTGGGAACCAGAAATCAGATATAGATTTGGATGGTGTGTCTGTCAGTAAAAGCTGTGGTCAACCCCACTCAGTCTTACCCTGCTTCCGTTTCCTCTTGTATGATATTGGGATTGCAATCCCCATCTTGTAAAAGGAGGTGGGAATAAATGCATTCTGAGAAGATGAAAAGCATCAAATATTCAGTGCACTCCTAAATCAGAATTACGCCAAAGCTGCAGATAGATTTAGATGAAGTAATCTCTACTAGCATTCCCCTTGTTAACAAAAAGACTTGAGAATAAGTCTCCAGGGTGGTGTGTGGGACACTCCCCCACTGGAAATGTGGGCTTTGCCTTTGTAATTTCATGACAAGAGGATTTGTGACATTCAGTTATTTTGTTTTGTTTTGTGTGAGACTTTTTGTTTCAATTCATGGAAATGCCATTTTGGAACTTCAGGAGGAAAAAAAAAACACATTCTTTCAGGAAAATAAATTGAGGAGAAGGTGATTCTGACTTAAGTATGAAATTTGGAATGTTTTAAAATAAATGGAGTTTCAGACCTTATTTAGGATATTAATAATAAATATAATGGGATAAGAGAATGACATTTTAAAACTTTTTGAAAAACACAGATCCATATTAAATAATTTTATATAATATAAATAAAAGATCTTTCACCCTTTAGAATTAATTACTGGGCAGCTTATAAGGTAGACACATGTTGTGATATGTGATGATTTAGATCTTATGAACCCTTGACTTTTTTTTAAATTTTAACATTTTTTCCCCTTATTATTTATTTATTTTTAATCCATATGTTTTACTCATCTGTCCATAAGGGAGATAAAAGAAGCATCAGACACAAGGTTTTCACAATCACACAGTCACATTGCAAAAGCTATATCATTGTACAATCATCTTCAAGAAACATGGCTACTGGAACACAGCTTTACATTTTCAGGCAGTTCCCTGCAGACTCTGTTACGCCTTAAATAAAAAGGTGATACCTATTTAATGCATAAGAATAACCTCCAGGATAACCTCTTGACTCTGTTTGGAATCTCTCAGCCATTGACACTTTATTTTGTCTCATTTCTCTCTTCCTCCTTTCGGTTGAGAAGATTTTCTCAATCCCTTGGTGCTGAGTCCCAGCTCAATCTAGGATTTCTGTCCCATGTTGCCAGGAAGGTCCACATCCCTGGGAGTCATGTCCCACATAGAGAGGGGGAGGGTAGTGGGTTTGCTTGCTCTGTTGGCTGAGAGATAGCCCACATCTGAGCAACAAAAGAGGTTCTTTGGGGGTGACTCTTAGGCCTAATTTTAAGTAGGCTTAGCCTGTCCTTTGCAGGAATATGTTTCATATGAAAAAAACCCAAGATTGAGAGTTTGGTTTATTGATTTTGTTGTCCTCACTACTTGCAAGAATATCAGCCCTTCTCTATATGGGAAAGTTGAATTTTCCCTCTTTCTCACAATTCTCTCAAGGGGACTTTGCAAATACTTTTTTATTCGCCGTTCAAATCACTCTGGGATTTATCAGGGTATCACTCTTGGCAAACCTACAAAATTTCATGCCATACTCAAGGTTCCATGTACTTAT
The DNA here is from genome assembly GCA_004026745.1 of Myrmecophaga tridactyla. Taxonomy (NCBI): domain Eukaryota; kingdom Metazoa; phylum Chordata; class Mammalia; order Pilosa; family Myrmecophagidae; genus Myrmecophaga; species Myrmecophaga tridactyla. The sequence goes on from PVIY010012174.1 coordinate 8,285, forward strand.
GGTGTTCAATTAAACTGTCCATATATGTTATATAAGGAGATGCTGTCTTCAATATATAAATTTTATACCAAATAAACATTTTTTGCTTTAGTCTCACACATAAGTTAAAGTTTTAAAATATGAATTACTATCTAATTTCAACACCCTGCAATATTGACATTCCTTTGTTCTTCCTTATACAAAAACATTTTTTAATCTGTACATGTAATCACTATCCTTGTACACTCTAGGCATTCCTAGATTATACCAGCTCAGTCTTTATCGTCCATCTCTCCTTCTGATTTCATTTGTGCCCCCAGCCCTCCTCCCTCTATTGTTCTCCAAACAAATTATTTTAATAGGGGAAATAAATTCTAAAGGTTCATGTATCCTCCAGTGTTGGTTTAAACTATTTTTAATTAAAATGCCCAAACACACAACTAGGAAGACATTCTTTATGCTTATGGTTGTTATAATAACCTTAAAAACAAATGTACAGGTGAAACAAAAAACGTAATATTTGAAAAACATTTAATTGAATGTTATAGATGATAATGTTTTGCTGAAATTAGATTGCTCCTTGTAGTACGAGTATGGTATTGCTTGCTTCAACACTGTTCTAGTTTGTAAGCTGCCAGAATGCGATATACCAGAAACGGAATGGCTTTTAAAAAGGGGACTTTATTAAGTTTACAGTTAGGTCGTGAAAATGTCTAAATGAAAGCAAGCCTATAAAAATGTCTAAATTAAGGCACCAGCAAGAGGTTACCTTCACTCAAGAAAGGCTGATGACGTTCAGGGTTTCTCTCTCAACTGGAAAGGCACATGGCGATGTCTGCTAGCTTTCTCTCCAGGCTTCTTGTTTCATGAAGCTCCCCCGGGGGCATATTCCTTCTTCATTTCCAAAGGTCTCTGGCTATATGGGCTCTCTACTTAGTGGCTCTTTCTAAAATGCTTCCTCTTCGAAAGAATTCAGCAAACTAATCAAGACCCATCTGGAAGGGGAGGAGTCACATTTCGGTCTAGTCAAAGGTTAATACCCACAATTGGGTGAGCCACATCTCTGTGGAGATAATCTAATCAAGTTTCTAACCTATGGTGCTGAATAGGGGATTAAAAGAAATGGCTGCCTCCACGAGATGGTTCAGGCGTAAGACATGGCTTTTCCAGGGTACGTAATCCTTTCAAACCAGCACAGACATATTCTCTGAGAAATTCAGCATGCCTTATTGTCCATTGTGTGAAGATTCAATTTTCTCATGACTTTTTCCTCTCAGAACCATAGAGAAGTATTTATTTGTCATTATACTGTGATGTAATATGGCTCCCTTTTTTTGGCTCCAAAGCATCATTTACTATTAGGTCATCTCTTGTCCTTTCTCATTATTCCCTGCAAATGCAGTATTACCGCTGACTCCAATGTAACAGTCAGTACCAAAATACACAGGAAACTCAACTGCATATGTGGTGACAAAAATTGTTCTTGGATCCAGAATATCTGTGTCAGAGGTTAGGGAACACTGTTCCTCGGAAATTACTTCATGTGCATGAGACTTACCTCCATACCGAATTGTAAGCTCTAAGAAATAGTGCTTACTATTTCTTCCTGTGCGCCCTGTGTAGAATGGCATGTAGCCCATGCTAGGTGACTGTAGACTAAGTTCTGGTCTAACTGGTGTGGTTATCTGTCCACATTGTAGGTTTGCAGGGAGTATTCCTTTCCTTTAACTGTATTTTTTTTTCCTTACACCAGGAAAAAAGAAGAAAAACTGGACTGGATGTACCAGGGTCCTGGTGGGATGGTAAACCGTGATGAGTACTTGCTGGGGCGCCCCATTGACAAATATGTTTTTGAGAAGATGGAGGAGAAAGAGGCAGGCTGTTCTTCTGAGACGGGACTTCTCCCAGGCTCTATCTTTGCCCCATCGGGTGCCAATTCCCTTCTTGACATGGCCAGCAAAATCCGAGAGGACCCACTCTTTATCATCAGGTACTGATGAGGAACTGGGAAGGGAGTTTTGTTAAGGAGATGCTTTGATATTGCTAGGGCCAGTGATTCTCTTGCTTTACAGTTGGTTTTCCCTAGGCTTTTATCTGCCATGCAAAAGGATTTGTCCTCATTTGGTCTTCCTGTTGTTGGGAGGAGGCTCCATTAAGAGTATCGGAGCTAGGTCATTTGGGAAGATACTGACAAAGGTACCATCCCAGTCCAGATTTGTTCATTTGCCTTTGACCCCTTAAACAAGAATAGGGCACAGAAGCAAGGTGAGAAAGTCCGGCAGCTTTTTGGAGATTTGGAGAATGTATAGAGTTGGCTAAGTGGATGAACAGCCCCACTTCCCCATTTTATTTTTGCAAAAGAATCCTTTAAGAAGAAACTTGAGGCTCTTACTTGAAACCTGAATATATAACATATCAAAGGAGGTCTGCTTTTTTTGGGTACAGGTACTAGATGGGATCATACTGTGCATATTATTTTATAATCCCCCCCTTTTTAACCTAATCATATATTTTGAACATATATGTCACAAATATGCTTCTATAACATAATATTTTTTTAATTTTTTATTAATTTTTAAATTAAAAAAATAACAAACGCAAACATTCTTTTTTTATTAATTTTTAAATTTTTTTAAAATACGAAAAAACACCAAACACTAACATTCTTAACTTTTGATCATTCCATTCTACGTATATAATCAGTAATTCACAATATCATCACATAGTTGCATACTTATCATCATGATCATTTGTATCAATTCAGAAAAAGAAATAAAAAGACAACTGAAAAAAATTCATACATACCATACCCCTTACCCCTCCCTTTCTTGATCACTAACATTTCAATCTAAATTTAACATTTGTTCCCCCTATTATTTATTTTTATTCCATATGTTTTACTCGTTTGTTGTTAAGGTAGATAAAAGGAGCATCAGACACAAGGTTTTCACAATCACACAGTCACATTGTGAAAGCTATATCATTATACAATCATCATCAAGAAACATGGCTACTGGAACACAGCTCGACATTTTCAGGCAGTTCCCTCCAGCCTCTCCATTACATCTTGGATAACAAGGTGGTATCTACTTAATGCATAAGAATAACCTCCAGGATAACCTCTCGACTCTGTTTGGAATCTCTCAGCCATTGACACTTTATTTTGTCTCATTTCTCTCTTCCTCCTTTTGGTTGAGAAGGTTTTCTCAATCCCTTGATGCTGAGTCTCAGCTCATTGTAGGATTTCTGTCCCATGTTGCCAGAAAGGTCTACATCCCTGGGAGTCATGTCCCATGTAGACAGGTGGAGGGGGGTGAGTTTGCTTGTGTAACAGTTTTTAATGTCTGTGTTTATGGATATATGACCATTTATTTTATTGATGCTCTTTTGTTGAATCCCCAACTTGTTCCCAAATTTTCATTGTTATTATAAAACAATGTTGTATTGACGTTCCTTGGGTACTTCTTTAAAGTAACAATATTCAGTCTGTTGTGTGGGTGTGTGAAAGATTTCCTCTACATCATCATGCAAAACTTGATGAAGAACCTGTCTGCATGCATTTGGAATAAAGATTGCTACATAGGCTCGTGGAGATTAGAATGACTTCATCACCTTTGCAGAAGAAATGGTCATGATTGTTATAATTTCTTCTCTTTAGGAAGAAAGAGGAAGAGAAGAAAAGAGAGGTATTGAATAATCCTGTGAAAATGAAGAAAATCAAAGAATTGGTAAGTAGTGCATCATAGAAGCAACAAGAATAGCTTTCAGCTATAAGAACTTCTCTTCACTTACTCTTACCTTCCAAAAGGTAAACAGAATGGCTTTTTTTTTTTAACCTTTTTTATTGTAAAATATAACATATATACAAAGGAAAGAAAGAAAGAAGCAGTAATTTTCAAAGCACACTTCAACAAGTTGTTACGGAACAAATTCAAGAGTTCATCATGGGCTGCCATTCCACCAGCTCAGATTTTTCCTTCTAGCTGCTCTAAAACATTGGAGGCTAGAAGGAATATTAATATCGTGATCAAGCAGTCAGAACTCATTTCTTAAATTCTGTTTTCTCTCTTATACCTCCACCTCCCTTTGATCCATCTCCCAATCTGTAGGATCTTTTGGCAATGTTCCTTTTGACTTTTTCAAGTTGAGGTGTCAACATTAAAGGATAGGGGGATGTAATTAATTTATAATCTTGGAGAGTCTGGTCCCTCTAGGTAGAGCATGGCTTTTTTGATTTTTGTCTTTTAGAGATGATCTCCTGGTGATTTTAGGCAATCTTAATTAGGTTTGATTCCCCCTTTTATGTCTTTCGGTTGATAAAAGCAGCACATAATAGCATTTTTCTGGAAAAAGAGGCATATGGGATATGCCTTTGTGGAAACTATGCTCATAAAGTATGTTGGGGATATCACAGCGAGTCCTTGGTTGTGGTCTAAAGCCTCTGCGGCCCCTCATCATTCACATGGCATATTATGAGATTGTTTCTTGGGTCATTTGGTAAGGAAAATTTAAAGATTGACCCTGTAGTCCTTGATTCAATGGAGATGGTGTTTTTCTTTTTTTCTTTTTTTGCCACTGATTCACTTTTATTTAAAGAGAATTTTTAATTTTGGAATAATTTTAGATTTAAGGGAACGTTGCAAAGATAATACAGAAAGTTCCTATGTGTCTCACCCCGTTTTCCCTAATGATATCTTACATTACATTTATAAAAACCGAGAAACCAATGTGTATACATTACTAGTAACTAAGCACCTAACTTTATTTGGAGTTCATCAGTTTTCACATTAGTCTTCTTTTCCTGTTTCAGGATCCATTTCAGGCTACCGCATTATATTTAGTTGTCATGTGGAGTTGGTGTTCTTTTGACATAGGGTGGAAATTTCTTGGCAGTAATTCTGGGGACGTTTAAATATACAAATTCCTAGCCCCCCCCTCCAGATACTCTGTTCAGTAGGCTAAAATGGGTTTGTGTGCAACCAGGGTTGAGAGCCACTCCTTTGTAAACAGGAAGCCCCTGATAATGTCCTGGACTCCACTAGACCCAGAGGCTTGTAGCCAGGCAGTGTGTGCATGATACACTCTTCTCAGAGGGGACTGACTGGGGTCTCAGGAATCTTAGTGTGTATGTTCTTGGCATTTTCTAGTTGCAGATGAGTCTGGAAAAAAAGGAGAAGAAGAAAAAGAAGGAGAAGAAAAAGAAGCACAAGAAGCACAAGCACCGAAGCTCAAGTAGTGAGCGTTCCAGCAGTGAGGATGAGCGTAGCCGGGGGAGGTGAGCATGTGGAGGTGGGCCCCCCCATCATTGATTCACTCGCTCATTCACTTGTTCACTCTACAGTTATTAACTGAAAGCCTGCCGTATGCCCAGAACTGCTAGTTGCTGGGGTTTCAGTGACGAACACTCGGAGGTGGGCCCTGTGTCCACAGAGTTGACCATCTAGCCCTGGAGTTCCTTGCAAATGTTTAAACGTGTGTGAGTCTCTTGACATGCTACTGGAGAGAGACCCTAACAGCTGACTTCAGCCGAGTAGGTCTTAGGTCAGACACCCTGGGTGTGATTCTGTTTCATCTCAGCTTGTGATTCCTCCAAGACTGAAGTGGGTAAAAAAATGACTTAGTGGACCTATTTGGGCCCATTCTGTCTGTCTCCCTTGTGGGGGCAGTCAGCGTGGCTGCTGACTCACTCTTTGTCCCCTGAATAGCAGCATGAAGTGAGAGGAGAATGTGTTGGGGGGTTGAAGCTGAGAAGCTGGGCCCACAGTTTTTCACAGGAAAAACGTGACTGCTGATGCATCTTCCGGCAAAGACAGTCCAAATAGAGAAATGCACTCCCAAGTAATAGCTGAAAGGTCACCTTTGAAGCAGGAAGTGTGTTTCAGCACAAGAGATTTAAACTGAACTTTCATGCAGTTTCTTTTTCAATGAGTGTGTGTGTGTATGTGCATTTCAATCTCTTAGATCTCAAAAGCGGATGGCGAATTCTTCTGTTTTATCCAGAGTCCCTGGATATGGCTTACAGGTAAGGATGTGGGCTTCCCAAAGGGAGTCACTGTGGGACTGTGGAGTGTGCCAACTTGACAACATTTTTGAATAGAGAGCATTTTAATAGCCACCCAGGCATTATGCTGATGGCAGGGAATTTGGGCACTAAGGGATGGGATAACTGGGGAATAGACTCATTCCTTATCCCTCAGCTTCTTATCATAACTGAAGGCCTTCTGAGCTGAGCAACTAAACTGCTACTGCTCTATGCCAGACATTCTGCCTATTCCTCTGCAAAGAACTTATATAAAATGCTCACATTTTAAGTGTGCAAGTTTGGCAGATGTAAACCCTCTGTATTCTTTTTTTTTTTTTTTTGGTCCCCTTAGTGTTCTTTGTTTTAGATCTTGTCCTCCGCACTTGTCTATCTCGCCTGTCTTTAGGGTTTAAATGAAATGCCAGGCTGGGAAGCCGATTTGGGTGGCTTGGTGGGTGCATTCTTTTAGGGGGTTCTGAAACTGACATTGCCAAGTTGGTATGGTTCTCTGTGATAACTCCATGTGATGAGACTGGTGTGCCTGGCTCCTTATAGAGTCTTGATGCTCATTTATTTCCTTGTTTCTCTCAATTCTCTCCTGAACTGCTAGGCTTTCTGATGAATAGCTCTTCTTCCTTTCCTTACTGATATAGGTCAGGGACTCCGAGCACAGCAGAGGACTGCAGCGTCCTCTTCTGGCCGAGCAGAAGGGAGTGCACAGGTTGAGGAACCATTCCAGGTCCAGAAGTTCCTCCCACTCACCCCCCAGACATTCCAGCAAGAAAAGCACCAGGGAAGCAGGGTCCTGGGACAGGAGGTCTCAGTCCCTCAGCAGAAGGTCACGGTCCCCAAGGCCCAGCAGACCGTGAGTGTGGGAAATAACCTGTGAATGTGGGGGCCTGGTCACAGCAGGCATTTACTTCTGGTGATGTCCATTTATCAACTTTCCCAAATGTCTTTGATTTGTTACTTATTTTATATCATTTTTCTCCTCACCTCAATGTAAAACTCAGGTGGCTGTATTTTGTACTAATAGAATTTCTTAGGTTTATTTTATATGAAATTCTTATGTATTCCTATGCTTTTGTTTTTGTTCTTCCTTATTCTTTTCACTTTGTTTTAGAGTTTTAAAACTTAGCTTTTTGTAGTGTTTGAGGGATGTGATAATAAGCTCCTGTATGAAAAGGCTTTTTCCCCCCTTTGCTCTCTGTCCACTACAGGCACAACTCTAAGTTAAATAGGGGAGAGAGAGGACAAACTAAGAGTCCATCACCTAAAAAAGAGGTCTATCAAAGGCGACATGCTCCTGGATATACCAGGTAAGTCAAAAGCCTGCTAGATTAACTTCAGACTTTAGACCTGACTCTAGAAGTGGCTTATCTACCAAGGCAAGTAGATAATTTATATCATCTCTTTGCCAAAGCAGCCTTTACTCATCTTGTGAACTCTTATGTTTTTATTAATTTTATTTACACAACTTCATATCCACAAAACATACACACCTCCTTTCCCCCTCCTCCTATACCTTGGTAATCTTTAATCTACTTCTCTCTCTGCAAATTTGCTATTTCTAAAGCTCTTTTATAAGTGACATCATACAATATTTGTCCTTATGTGTCTTGCTATTTCACTGAGCATAATGTTTTCAAGATGATTCCATGTTGCAGCATGTGTCAGGACTTCATTCTTTCTTATGGTTGGATAAAATTCCATCGTATGTTTATGCCACATTTTGTTTGTCCATTCATTTGTTGATGGACACTTGGATTGTTTACAGTTTTGTTTATTATGAATAACATCAACTTTTAATGGCCTGACCCTAACACTGCTAGGTACACTATAAGGACAAAATAAATAGTTTTGACTTAACAGTCTTCAGCATCTGTAAACATGTTAGTTCACATAGAGATTTCCACAGGGAAGCTTTTCTTAAGAGAGTATTTCTTGAGGCATCAGCTGAAAAGAAAGCAAAATGTTCCCTTGAGGGTAGACATCCTAAAGCAGACTTGTTTGAGTTAGGTATGGAGTAGATCAGACAGCACAGGGACACACAGCCCTGGGACCTTAGGAGAGTTGGTTGTGCCTATGAAAACCTGTCCCTGAGAGTCTCGGTTGCCTTAGGAAAGTTTAGATGAAGTGGGCAACTTTTGTTGAACTTCCTTTTACTGCCTCCTAGGATGGTATAGACCAGTGTTTCCCAACAAATCGGCTGTCTTTTAGAATTACCCGGGGAGCTTAAAAACAAAAGCAAAAACCAGTACCTCTGAACCCTAAGCTATTTATATCAGAATCTCTGGGAGCGGACCCAGGCATCAGTATTTTTTAAGCTCCACAGTTTTTCCACCCATGCAGCTAGTGCTGAGAACCACTGCTGTCTACAACAACCTCTTTTTCATTCATTATGTTGTTAGAAGATAGATGGACCCCTAATGTCTGTTTTAACTCTAAATTATCTGATTCACTAAGTTACCAGACAACAGAAACTTTCTAAAAAGGTTTAATGATTTTGATTGGTAACTTTCCAAAATAAGTTACCTATTTTTCTGCCTTCCCAGAGTATATTGAGTATAATTTTAATCTTTTATTGGTGACTTGGAGTGCATTAATTCTTGCTGCCCTTAGAGATGCTTATGAGTGTGTGTGTGTGTGTGTTTTCACATGTCCATGTTAAGGCTTTTGGTTAGGTAATGACTGTGCCTTCTCAGATCCTGCTTTATGTTTGTGGTTTTTCTGCCTTTGCCATTTTCCACTATTTGATTTTGTCTTTCTTCCTTATTTCCCTTAGAATTTTTTTTTGAATTTTGTGATTTAAAATGAGTGTGAGACCTCCAGACTCTTCCCTCCCATGAGTAAAAATATAGAAACTTTAATGCATAGATTTTGGGATATCTCTTTGTCTGTTTAAAGGTCAGTTTTGTTCGGTTGTTCCAGGTAGTTGAGGATATTTTATGTAACTAAGGGATTGTCAAATTAAGACAAAAAGAAAAGAGTTTCTCAGACTGAGAATCTGGATGTTTTCTCAAGGGACTTAGAGTCCCATGAGAATTTAAATTTTTCGTGCTTTTTTTCATTGGTGATCTAAAACAACTTTCTTACCAGTTGAAAGATCAAGTTTCTTTTTTGCAGTAAGTTAAAGCTATTTTCATGGACTATTTTTTCTCTAAAATTTTTTTATCAAAATAAAACATATTTTAAAAAGTCAGTATCAAAAGTCTTAAAACAAAAAACAGTTCCTTGCTCTGCCCAACCCCAGTTCCAATAATGCTACCCACAGGTAACCACTTCCAGCTTTTTGAGCTGGTTTATCTGTTTATAAAAAGCATACCTTGCTGTTTCTTAATTTACCAGTTTTAGATATTACATCTTTTCTGACTGTTCTAATGAGGTCTTAGAATAAATGAGTTCTTATGCACTCCTTGTTCCTAGCTGCTTCTCTCCCCATCTTCCATTATATTTATATAACAACTTTTGGTTTAATCAGTATGTGGGTTCATGTTATTATAACTGTGTAATTATTGTTCACTAATACTGTTCACTGCTAAATCAAGCAGAATACTTAAGTTATAGTTCCTTTCTTATGTCATTAAAATTTTTTTTCTAGGGTCAGTATTTGCCTCTTTCAATTTGACTCATGTCTTATAGTTCTGGGAAATTTTCTTTTGTTATTTCTTTGACAATTTCTTTATTCTCCCTAATTTCCAAGACCTCTTTCATGCTATCCAATTGTTCCTTTTTAGAAGCCTCCTATTCTTTTTTTTCTTTTTAACAACAAACAATACACTTAGAACCATTGACAATGGATATCTTAGTTAGCGAAACCATAGGCTTTTTTTTTTTTTTTTTGCATGGGCAGTCACTGGGAATTGAACCTGGGTCTCTGGCATGGCAGGTGAGAACTCTGCCACTGCACCACCATTGTCTGCCCTGCCATAGACATATTTAAACAAAGTGTCCATATAATCATTGTAAAGCCTGTGTTTGCACAGTAAGTTTCATAAACCAATTTAAAATTAAGGCAACAAGGAAAAAAAATCTACATATTCATAGAGCAAAGTTCTTAAATTCTAAGTATTAAACACTAACTTAGATAACATTTGATCAGCTGTCAAAACTGTGAATGTTCTCAAAATATCAAGTAGAAAGCAGAAGCCTCCTATTTTTATTTCAATGATGTAATATCTTTCATTTTTTATTTCTGAGTGAGATTTTTTTTTTACGTTTTGTGGTGTTCTTTGCTTTGTCTTAAAGCTTTAAGTTTCCTTTTCCATTTATTTTAGGCCATCGTTCATGTTGGGGGCTTTCCTGAAATGTCTGATGATATTTGTCTATTCATATTTTAAGAGTTAGGCTCTAAAAAGCTGAAAGCACTGTCTGTAAGGGGAGAGTGTGTCTACTGGTGGGTGATTTGGTGGGAACTGACTTTTCAGGTGAGAGACACTCTAATGTTAGTTTCTTTAGTTCTCTTGTCAGGGGCCATTCGATTTCTCCAGAGAAAAATCCTCTTGTTGCCTGACCAAGAGCTATAAATTTGGTTGCTGGCACTCTGGAAGGCAGCATAGATCCCAGTGGAGGCTTAGTCTTAGTGTTGCATATGTGGACTTCTACTTCATCCCCTGTCTGCATGCTTCTGTAGACTTTGGGGAGAGTAGTTCATCTGGCCCCTAAGCTGGGGATGAGGACTCAAGGGTGTCTTAATTGCAACTTATATAGACTTAAACTTTGTTTTCAGCCCTAATTTTTACCATTCTCTTCTGTAGTACGCAGGTGCCTCCAGTCCCTGAACCTTCCCTGGATTTTGCAGTATGAATCTGCTTATGTTCTCATCAGTATCAGGCACTTAGAATTCACTTTCCTTCAATCTGTTAAAGTAGTTACCACTCTTCATCCACTTCCATATTCTAACAATTTGTTGACATCTCATCCATTGTTGTCTCCTTTCCCATTCTCTTGTGGTTTTTTCTTTTATTTTGTGGCGTTTTTGAAAAGAAGCTAGTCATATCACTATGGATAACTAGATATCAGGTTTTAGTATCTTAAGTTTGTTTCTAAAAATGGAACTCCCAATCCTTTATGGGCCTCTACTAATCACGTTTCTTTTTAAAGGGGAGCTCTGTATTACATTTGAGAAACAGTGGATTTGTATGTCTATCAAAGTTTCCTAGCATTGCTGTAACAAAGTACCATAAACTGTATGGCTTAAAACAACAGAAATTTATTGTCTCACAGTTCTGGAGGCTAGAAATCTTAAATCAAGGGGTTAAAAGGGCCATTCCCCATCTGATACCTATAGAGGTAAATCCTTTCTTGCTTCTGATATCTTCTGGTGTTTGCCAGCAACCTTTGAAGTTCTTTGGCTTGGAGTTGCATCACAGCAGTTTCTGCTTCCTCCATCTTCACATGGCCTTCACTGTGAAGAAGATTCTGTCTGTGTCCACATTAACTCCTCTTATAAGGGATTAGCAGTCACCTTAATCCAATTTGACCTCATCTTAACTAAACATATCTTCAGAGCCCCTATTTCCAAATAAGGTCACATTCATGGGACTGGGGGGTTAAGACTTCAACATATCTTTTGGGGGGAAACAGTTCAATCTCTGACATTGTTAAATAGTGATTGAGCTGATTCATCATCTCCTTTTCATGCTCTAACTTCATTTGGGGTGAGTGCTAGGGCAGAAGACCTAACTGCTACTTTCAGGCATTCGACTTAGGCTTGGTCCTAAAGTGGCTCAAGGCCTGTGTCCCTGAATTTCTAAGCATGTCCAAGGGGTATATATCAGCAGTCACATGGATAAATTGGTCCTCTTATCTTCTGTAAGTTGTTGAACAAACAGTTGGAATGTAATTGCTAGAGATTTAGGTTCTTGGTTAGTTGTCAATTTAATGTATATTAAACGTTTCAGAATAAACATTCCAGATATTAATGAGATCATGGACTCCACTAAAAGTCTTTGAAATTTGGATGAAACCACCTGACCAAGATGGTAGGAAGACAAGAAACTCATGCTGGGGCCCTAGGCTGGGCATTTCCTTAGAAAGAGCAGTGAACTTGAGAGCCAGGAGTTCTACCTGATTTCTGTTTTGTCTGTGCTATTTCTTTTTCTTTTTTCCTTTTTTTTTCTTTTCTGGGAGAGAAATAGACCTGATAGGGTGGTTTTTGTGCTCAACAGAAAACTCACAGCAGAGGAACTAGAGCAAAAACGGCAAGAGATGATGGAAAATGCCAAGTGGCGGGAGGAGGAGAGGTTGAACATCCTCAAGAGGCATGCGAAGGATGATGAACGGGAGCAGAGACTGGAAAAGCTGGACTCCCGGGATGGGAAGTTTATCCAGTAAGTGCCTCTGCCTACTGTCCAGGGATTTTCACAGGGACCATCTCAAGGAGGCAGTTTGGCAGCTGGTTTACTGTGTTCTGGGTTTTTTGATGCCTGTGCAGAGACAGCATTCATTTCAGCTCTGAGCTCAGCATCCAGACTGTTTTTGCTACTACTCCCGGCTTTGCCAGACACTGGGATGTTTTTGATTCGAGGAGAGAAGTGCATTGGGATTTTTCTAAATCATTGAAACTCCTTGGCCTTACTTTAAATTAATAATAAGTGGCTCAGGAAGTCTTTTGACTTATTCTCTAAAAACAGATACTTTCCCTTTATGGACATTGGTTTTAAGAAATTTGATTCTAAATGACTCAAAATTTACCTATATGGGCTTAAAAGAGATTGTGTTTCTGTAGCTGCTTTATGGCTAGCAAACCGTTTCTTACAATTCTGTAAGATAGTTGACCAATTGAAAACAAAAGTTTTAACTTACATTCGCCTGTCTTGTCTTCCTAGCCGCATGAAACTAGAGAGTGCATCTACTTCCTCCCTGGAGGATCGGGTAAAGCGGAATATCTACTCTCTACAGAGAACCTCAGTAGCTCTGGAGAAGAACTTTATGAAAAGATGAAAGTCATCCTCTCTTTGCTGGTTTTCCTGAGTTTTCCAGGGAGGCTGCTGACACCTTCAAAATTCTCTTTATAAGAGTTCAAATAACTTCTTCCAAATATTGAACCACCACTGTTCAAAGTGACCCTCCTTCATCGATTTCTGAAACAGTTACTCACTTTGAGAACCAGGGTGACTTGCCTTGCTGGGTGCAGAGGGGGTTTAGACCAGGTTTTTTATGGATGGCACTGGACTATCTTGGTGTGCGTACTTACCCCGCTCAGGAAGCCTGCTCCCTGTGTTCTTGATACTTACCATGCTCCTTTCCTCCCTCCCAGCTGTGTATGTAGACCCATTCTACGGCCTTCATTTAGACCAGACCTTTCAAAAACCCTTCTCTTCAGAGTTGCCTGGATGGCTTGCATTTACTGGGGATAAATGAATATTTCCTTGATTTAGTAAATGTTGTGAGAGACTGATGCCAGGTTTAGGAAAGAACCAAGAGAGTGAAAAAGAATCTTAAAGTAGAAACAATACAAAAGACCCTAAAGATTTCTTCAAGTCAACTAATTAGTTTGTCATTTGAACTGTAAAAGTGTAGTGTATATATGTACAGAAGTATAATTTCTACATGCTTTTTAAAAAAAATTAGCGTTGTGAAAATATCATGTTTGGTAAATGACTTTACTGTATAATGGAACCACATTGAACCTTGTTAGCAAGCAATACAGTGAGGTAGGTTAGTTCTTTTTGTCCTCTCTGAATCTGGCTGGCTTTGGAGGGACTCAGGTTTATCTATTGGATCGAGAATATCTGTCCTTTTACACATCACTTCTTAGAATCTTCCATGTCATCAGTGTAGTGGTGAAGTCAAATGATTTTAGGAGTCAGGACCAAATTGCCAATGTGTTCCCTGGCTCTTAAAAGAAAATAAAATAGAAGCTATTTATTTCATGACTGCCCTTTTGTCACGTAGTACCTTTATTACAATTCTAGCTTTGCAGGAGTTGTTTGCTACTATTTTTTAGTCAGGTTTTAAAAACAACAACAGGGCAGTACAGTGGTGGCTCAGAGGCAGAATAATTGCCTGCCATGCTGGAGACCCAGGTTCGATTCCCATTGCCTGCCCACAAACCACAACCACAGTCACAACAACAAAAGACCTTAAGGGATCAATCTCCTGTCTTTACTCCTTTCCCCTTTTCTCTTATACCAGAAGCTATAATTTGTCTGTGAACTACTAGGCATTCTTAACCCACACGTTAGCTGGACTATTTGCTTATTCTGCTAATTACTGGTTCTGCCTAAAAAGTATCTGGATTCATATTTTTGCACACGTACCATACCAGGTAAATCTTAAAACCCAGGCTTTCCCCACAGAGAATGTAACTTTTGTTCATTTAATTACCTTATCCTGCTTCCCTATACTAGGGTTACTTCTGTTTTTCACTTTATTACTTGGTAGTAAAGCCTACATTTATTTTTGTAACCATTTAAAAAGCGACCATGCTTATTCTGTGTGTAGTACCGAGTTTACAATTCCCGCACAGAGTAATACTGACCCGTACTTGGTGTGAAATTCATGGAGATCCTTTACCCGAGATGAATTATGTAACAAAGCGCGGGCAGTTCACTCAATGATTTCACGAAGTGAGCCAGAGAACAAAACGACTATAGTTCTCTGCTGTAGGAGAGTCGTCTTAAGGTGCTAGCGGTCTCTTACCTCGACCCTTAGGTAGGAGGAGACTGGGCAGCAGGTGGAAGGGTGCGGGGCCCATTCATAAAACCCAAGGATCCTGGCCGGCTCCTCTTATTGGCCCTGGGGAAAGGGGGCGTGCCCCGCGGGTGGAGCCTGCCCCAGGCCCAGGGGAGTGGGAAAATCCACGCCTGGGTGGAGCGAGGGGGCGTTCCTTGCTTTTCCAGGGTGGACTTCCTTTTCCCCTTGCTGTGATCGTTCTCTCTCCCCCGGGGTGGGGATGGTACGTCCCACCCTCCTTGCATTCCCGCCCCTCCTCCCCTCCGGGAGTCGCGGCGCGGCCGCCATCTTGGCACGTCAGGTTGAGGGAAAGAGCCAAACCCTGGCTTTAGCGGCCTAGGACAGGGCACCCCTCCTGCCGTAGACAGCGAAACCCTACCTATCCCTCCTCCCTGCCCCTCTCCGGCACAGAGCTTTGAGGCGTGCGGAGCCCAGCTTGGCTGGGTTCCTGTCAAGCCCGGGGAGGAGGGGCGGATAGGGCTGCCGCTGCCTCCCCGGGACGCGCGGCACTACCCAGGCGGGGAGGGGAGGACCGCCCGGGGGCGGGGTGCGGAGCGGGCCGGCCAGCTCCCTGGGGCGGGGCGGGCCGGGGAAGGCGGAGCGTGGGGCGGACTGAACCACCGGGGTGGGGTGGGGAGTAACGGGACGGGCGCGACCATGGCGCGGTGAGGGAGCGGGGGTGGGGATCGGTCCCGGGGAGGCCTGGGGCCGCTGGGTTGTGTGCGGTCTCCGCCACCCCCCCCTTTCGCCGCCGCCGCCGCCGCCTCCCCGGGCATGTCGTCCAACTGCACCAGCACCACGGCGGTGGCGGTGGCGCCGCTCAGCGCCAGCAAGACCAAGACCAAGAAGAAGCATTTCGTGTGCCAGAAAGTGAAGCTATTCCGGGCCAGCGAGCCGATCCTGAGCGTCCTGATGTGGGGGGTGAACCACACGGTAACCTGCTCCCCCGCGCGCACCCCTCCGAGCGCGGCCCGGCGTGCTCCCACGCCCCCAGCAGCCCCCGGCTCTCGCCCCGCGGGCCCTGCCAGAGACTCCTGCAACCCTTCGCCAAGCCACTTGCACGCCCACCCCACCCTTGCGCGCCGTCCCGGCCGGGTGTGCACCCCTCGCGCAGCACGCGAGGCCTGGTGTCTCAGTGGTATGCTTTCGCCCCCCGCCCCACCCTACCCCACCCCCAGTCCCTGTAGCTTCCTGCGTCTGGTATCCTGGCTCTGAGCAGCCCCTGGAGCTCAGAGGAAAGGCCTGGGTGCGGTGGAATTGCTTTCATCCCCTTTCTCTCTTTTCTCACCTCGCCCCGCCTGCTGCATGTGTTGTACCCGTGTTCCTTATGACTGTCTGCCAGCGCACTGTCCAGTCGGCAGGGTGAATGGCATTGGCCTACCTGAATCTTCCTCTGTTTCTGGCCGTTTGGATGGCGTGGCTGCTCAAAGTTTCCCTTCTTTCAGGTTCTTGCCCCCGACTATGGAAATCATCCCTGAGTTTCCTTTTTTCCTTCTGGAACCAAGGTAGTGGTATTAACTGGAGAGGCACAGACTTCCTCTAATCCCTCCACCTGACCACTGACAGTTTACCAGGGTTTCCCTGGTTTGGGAGAAGAGAGAATGTAATGATTTGAGAGAAGAGAAGGTCTGACTGTAAGGAGGACTACTCACAGTAGAAATCATGCGTCTTCCCGTATTTCTCCTATGGTGTGCATGTCAAAGACATTGACTTCTCAATTATTGAACTTTCTGTTCTACAGTCCTGAAGCGGTGATATGGATGGTGATTAGGATGCGAGAGAGGGCCCCAGCATCCTTGGGATGCTTGGGGATTGTCCAACAGCCCCTGCCAGAAGTTGGATTCCAGCACAGTGTTTGAGCTGGATGGCTTTGTTTATGTGCTGTTTGTTTAGGGCGTTTCTTCTTTCCCTTCCAAAAACACTCCTTATCTTCTGACCATTTCATTGCCTAGGAGTATTTACACCAGCAATGAGCAGAGGAAGTAAACGGACCTGAAACACCAACAGCACCCACTAAAAGTTTGGGATGAGAAAGATGAAGCTAATGGCTTCGAATGACTTACGTTTTCTGCACAGTTTAATTCCTAAGCTCCCCTCTGGCTTTTCTGGGCACTTGGAATTGCCCACAAGAGCAAATGAGGACAAAGCCAGTGAGACTTTTTGCTCTGCTTTGGTAGAAGAGCCTTTGGCTGGAGATGAATGAATTATAGTCTGAGCCAGGGTTATAGATCTTTACATCTGGTGTGGAAAAGCACATGTGTATGGTGAGGTCTTTGTTGGTTTCTTGGTCTTAGGCAGCTTACTTTCAGTGTCACCACTGGGGTTAGTGAGGGTCCTGGCCAGGGTAGGAAGTATGACTGATGCAAAGCCCAGACTTCTAGGAGTTGCTTCCGACTAAAAATCCAGCAGAGTTTGTATCTCCTGCTTCCTGTTGCCTCAGGGGTCATCAGACAACGTTGCAGGGGAAGCTGCCTCATCAGAATGTGCACCTTGCCTGGAAGTCAATCCTTGATTTTATTCTGCAGCCTGCTTCTCATTAGAAAGTAGCCTGTCTGTGTAGAGAACTGGTAGGGGTACAAGAATCAGAAATATCACAGCTAGTCAGAAGAGATCTTGGGTCCCTTATTTTACGCAGGAAGAAGCAGAGGCCCTAGGTGAAGGATCAGCTTTGCCTGTGGCCACAGCAGAAGATGTAGCTCATCGTCTAGCACTACAGTGCTGTGTTGGCCAATGGCGGTGCTTGAATGGCAGGTCTTGTTTTCTTTGGTTTCTGTCTCCTATCTTATCCTGCAGCCAAGTCCCAGGACAGTTGGGAATTATGGTCTTGCAAGAGAACCTGAATTATGCTCAGGTGTGGTGCCTATGCTCTCAGTTCCTCGGAGCATGTGGGGTGCTTACAGGCAAAGAGTTTGCCCAGTTGTGAGCATCAGATGAAAACGTCTGATGGGCGGTTGGAAAGGTATCTGTGATTCCTCCTGTCTTGCCGTGGCTTATTGGACAAGGCTTTCACTTTCTTTCTTTGCTAACCTTAAGAATGTTTGTTGAGGCCTAGCTAAAAGGCACCCACTTTAAGCTAGACCCATGCTCCTGGGCATAATGAGCAAGCACCTCAGGGACATGCATTGCCCTCGACAGGCTGAGCTTCTGAAGTCAGTCCTGAAGTTTATTGTGACTTCATCTTGACCTTCAGTAAGATCTGATATGTAAGTGTTCCCATCTGGGTAATGCAGACATCTCTCCAGAAGAGTGTAAAATCTCACAACTTTCTAGGGGATGAGGACCACACTATTCTTGGTGATTGTTAGCCTCTCTGTTGGCTGATCTTCCTTCACAAGACCACTGTTGCAACTTTTGGAAATCTTAGATTTCAGATACCACTTTTTCTTTGATTCTTTAATTTCACACCCATTTAGGCAGTTCAGTCATGATGGTCTATAGCTGATGATCTATCAGATATGAAGGGTTTGATATGTCTTTATCTACGGAGAAGGCCAGTTATTCCGTCATGAGGGGTCGTTTTACTTCTGGGTGGAAAAAGAGGCCTTTGAGCCCAGTATTGTCACAGGAGCTTCTCTCAAAGACAGTAGATGAAGCCCATGGACTTTGTGGAGGAAGAATGTAGGAAATGAGAGAAATTAGAAGACTTTGGACTTGTCAGAGGAGAACTGTAAAGTGTTTTAGTGGATGAGAAACAGTTCAGGGAGTCTGGAGGTAGAGAAAAGATGGCCTTGGAGAGGAGAATGGAGATCAGGAGAGGCAGACCTGGCCCAATACCTTTAGGAACCAGGTATGTATGCACAGGAGTAGGAATAGTTAGTTGATGGTAACTCTATGTTTAACTATTTGAGGAACTGCCAGACTATTTTCCAAAGCAGTGCCACCATTTTATGTGCCCACCAGCAGTATGTGAAGGTTCCAGTTTCTCTGCTTCCTCACCATACTTGTTATTGTCAGTCTTTTTTATTATAGCCATCCTATTGGGTGTGAGTTTGGTATGCCATTGTGATTTTGATTGCATTTCCCTGATAGCTATGTCGAACATCTTCTCTTATCTTTATTGGCCATTTGTATATTTTCTTTGGAGAAATGTCTATTCAGATCCTTTGCCTGTTTTTTTAATTGGGTTATCTGTCCTTTTATTATTGAGCTGTAAGAGTTCCTTATACATTAGATATGCAAGTTCCCTAGAGGAGGCCACGGTGGCTCAGCAGGCAGAGTTCTCACCTGCCATTCCAGAGACCCGGGTTCAATTCCTGATGCCTGCCCATGCAAAAAAAAAAAAAAGATGCAAAGTCCTCTGTTAGATGTATGATTAGCAAATACTTGACCCCATTCTGTAAGTTGTCTTTTTCACTTGCTTGATGGTATCTACTGAAGTACAAACATTTTTAATTTTGTTAAAGTCCAATTTATTGTTTTTTATTTTGTCGCTAGTGCTTTTGCCTAACTTAAGGTCACAAAGATTTACTCCTTTATTTTCTTCTAATAGTTTTATAATTTTAGCTTTTACATTTAGATCTTTGATCCATTTTAAGTTAAGTTTTGTGTATGGTGTGAGGAAAAGGTTAGCTCTCTGGGCGGGCCACGGTGGCTCAGCAGGTAAGAACGCTTGCCTGCTGTGCCCGAGGACCCGGGTTCGATTCCTGGTGCCTGCCCGTGTAAAAAAATTAAAAAAAAAAAAGGTTAGCTCTGAAGTTTGCTCACTTCCTCTCTTACATTCCACCCCTATGCTGTCTAGGCATTTTCTTTGCTTATTGCAAAGAAATACTTTCTATTCCTGCTTTAAAAATCTTCTATTAATATTCCTGCTCTATTGAGGTCTTTGGATGAATGTGTCCTCAGCAAGGCTCCCCACCTCACCGAAAACTAGATTTATTGACATCTGTGGCTTTCTTTTCTTTCCTTTCTCTTCTCTGAATTTTCAGGTCTTGCTAGGGCTTCTTTGGCCTTGGGAGTGTATTTCCCAGCACGTTATGTTTTCTAATGGGGGTACATACCAGATGATCTCCAGTGGTGGTTCTCCAGTGGTGGCCAGCCCATTGCTGAGCTGAGCTGCCAACAGAAGCCTGGGGCATGCCAGGAAACCTGCATGCCCAGCCCGTGTCTCCTGGGAAGGTCACAGGAAAGTGGAAGCTTCTAGAATCAGAAGTTCACCAGACTAGCTCTAGCCACTGAATTTTCATCTCCAATAAGATCAGCATAAGAGTGAACTCTGGTCCTAAGTTGCTTCTCACTTAGTTGGTTTCATCTTTTCATTATTTATGTTGATGGACAAGTGTTTAATCATGTGGAAAATCCAAAAACCATTTATGTGACTGTGAGATACAGCAGACGTACCTTCCTAATATTTTGGATTTTCCTGATACTCCAGTGAGTTTGCATTCCACAAGAGTGCTCTTGTTGAAGGTGGGAGAGATAGGCCCAGAAATATGCTGGATAGTGAAGGAAAAGTCATGCTTTGGTCATGACCTTTCATGCTTTAAAACTTTTAGTCACTTTTCTTTGTCTACCAAATAAGTGCATTCTTCTCTCCCTTTAAGACTTTCTGCAGTCTGGTCAGAAGAACTTCAATAGCTAAGCTAAATCTTCCCCACTCTTCCAGACTATGAGCCCTTATCATGGTCACCTCAGCTCTACTGTCTCTTTTCTCAGTTTATCCTAATGTTAGCCATCCTTCAGTCCCCAGCTCCCTCCTTCTTCCATCTTCCATCCCCTCATCCAGCATGTGCCAGTCATTGTCCTAGGGATAAAAAATATGGGTAAGGCAGTCTTTTCCTTCTAGAGGCTCACAACTGAATGAAGAAATCAGGCATGTAAGCAAATAATTACCCATTTTTAGGATGTAATAGGATATAAAGATGTACAGAGGAATGTGTTATTAATCCAACCTGGGGATGACAGGGAAGTTCATACAGAGGAAGTGTTATTAGCCAGATCTTGACTGATTCACTTAGCTTTTATCCCTTCTTCTAATCCTACTGTCTGCTTTATCACCTGAACTATTGTAATGGCCCCATAAATGGTTTCTCTGCTGCTTATATTTGCCCTTTCCAATCCTTAATTGATTTTGATCCCAGAATTAGCTTTCAGTATTGCCCATTAATCATGTGAATTCTCAGCTTAAAACCCTGAGAGAACTTCCCACTGAGTATGTCTGCATACTCAAGTCTGAACTTTTCATATAGTGGACAAACCAAAGTTGAAATATAGTCTCTGCCACAAGGTATGGCTTTGGAGTAGTAATTTTTTTTCTCTAAGATTCCTTTTCGTTTTCTATAAAGTAGTTATAACACTTTTCTTCAGGCTTATTAGGATAGAGGCAAGGAATGGAAAATGCTACCTCAGTCAGGGTAGCTATCTACAGTAAGGATTGTATAGTACAGTATAGTGCCCAAGTTTTGGCACCAGACAGACTGGGCTCAAATCCTGTGCAGCTTAGAACCTCTTAGTACCTGCACAAGCTTAGAACCTCTTTTGCAAACTCAGATTAATAATACTTACATAATTATTATAAGTATTAGAGGTAGTAACATAAAATATAAATATAATATATGTGATATCTAAAATAATATATTATAAAGTACTAGCCACTTATAGGCATTCAATAAATAGAATTAGCTGTTGTCTATTAATAAATAAATAATTTTAACTTTGTTTATTAATAAATAAATAAATAAAGGCCATTTACCTATTTTTTCTGTATTATCTCCCTGTACTCCTTATTACCTCTACCTTACCCTGCTGTTTTTCCCCCCTCATCCCCCCATTCCTAAAATAGGCAGTGTAATTTCACAACTCTAAGGCTAGTTCTGACTGTTCCCATGGTCTGGAATTCCCTTCCTCTCCCTGTTTGGAGGACTACCATCCTAAGCCTTACTCAAATCTATTTCTCTGTAGCTTCCTCTAGCAACCAATCCTCTTACTCTCATTCCCAGGCAGAATCAGTTATTTCTTAATCTGTTTTTCCATCCACCTTTATGTATAACTCAATTATAGCTCTCATCACATTGTATTAGAGTGATTTGTTGTCTGTCTTCCCGGCTAATAGGAGACAAAGTCTTTTCAGTTTGTATCCCCAGCTTCTAGCACAGATTGGCATATAGAAAAGGCTCTCAGTACAGTGAGTAGAAATTTGGCAGAATCTGAGTCAGATCAGGAAAGGCCTTGATTGTCAGGCTAAGGAGGTTATCTTGAGGTTGATGAGGAGTCATGGAAGATTTTTTTTGGGGGGTGGGGGGGCGTGCATGGTCCTCATGGAAGATTTTTAAGCAGGGGTGTAGCATAATCTGGTTGTAGATTCTCCCAGTTGTCCAGTGCTATTGGCAACACTAGGAGAGGCATTAGGTGCCGTCTGTATAAGGGTCTGGTGTCTAAGGCTAGGCTGGCCTTAGCCTCCTCTGAACCTCTGATCCTGTTCTGGATGTCTATCTTTGTATTCTCAGTTAACTGAATACTGCTTTGAATTCACATTTCACTGTGTCGTGGGTTTGCCACGTCTCCCTGTTAGATGAATAAGGATAAGCCTCCTATTTCTTGTATATGCACAGCCCTTTCTCCCCTTGCACCCCTCTCCTCCCACACAGAATAAAGCATGTGGTAGGTAACAGCTTGTTCGACTGAAATTCAGTAGAACTCTGGGGATACAAAACTTAGCACACCTGAAAAAATATATAGTAGCGCTGATTCCTAGAGTGAACCACGTGTCCCACTGTAAATGGGAGGTGAACTCCTAAGAGTCTCTCTAATTCACATTTATGGATTATTCACCAGAATATTATCCAAGTTAGAAGTTCCTGACATTGGGTTGCATAATCAGGAATAGAGACGAATGCTTTTATCTATGGACAGATGAGTAAAAAATTTGGATAAAAAAATAAACAAATAATAGAGGGAAAAAAGGTTAAAATAATTGAGTAGATAAAAAAATAGAATAGAGATGGAGTACTTAAAAGCTGACCAACTTATAGCTATTCACAATATGCTGCACCTAGGATGGTAGAGCATGAATAAGTGGAGCATTCCTGAATAGCTCCTGTTGGGAGTAATTTATCCTGGCAAAGGGCAGTTGGCTCCTCTAAAGCAGGTGTTTTAATTTTTTCTTGTTCCCTCATTATCAAGCCCTGGCCTTGGCACCAAGTGTAGATTTCTAGCACATATGTTTTGATATAAAACCATCCTCTTTGAGCCCTGAACATCTTTGTCCTATTTCCCCTTTAACTTTCAGAGCCAGGCTTGATATGCCAGGAAAAAGGAAGTGGGATGGCCACCATCAATTGTTTCTGTGGCAGAAAAATAAGGAAGTGGAATTGTTTCCTTTGTAGGCAAAGGGTTAACTATCAGATTCTCTTGTGAGCACCCCTGGAATGGAAACTGGCATGTTGACTTTTTTCTTCTCTTTCTTTTTTGGCTATAAGTTGGTCAGGGTTTAGCCAATGAAGGGCATCATGGATCTGGATGCTGGGAGCTTTTTAAATTGACTTTATTGGGCATACGTTACATACAATAAAATGCACACTTTTTAGGGGTGCAGTTTGATGAGTTCTGACAAATGTGTATACACATAACTATCACACCAATCAACATATAGAGCATTTCTTCCACCTTAAAAAATTCTCTCACATCTCTTTACAGTCACCTCCCCAACTCAGCCTAGCCAGCCTCTTGTCTGATTTCTTTCTCTATAGATTTCTCTTTTAGACTTTTATATAAATGAAATCATGTAGTATATACTCTTGGATCAATGCCAGTCAGGTTTAATTTTTTTGAAAAGAAAAAGTAAAATAGTCTATATTTGTAGTGGACATGATTTTCTATGTATAAAATCACAACAAATTAACCAAAAGTCATCTTGAGCAAATAATTTAGTTTATCAAGTTTACAGTATATAAGGTAAGTATACAAAAAACAGTCATATTTCCACATAGTAAGGATGAACAACTGGAAATTAAAATGTTCAAAGTAGCATTATAGTTTTAAAAACATGAACTATTTAGATAAAAATCTAACCAAATATGTGTAAGGTCTGCATGCTGAAAACCCTAAAACGTAGATGAAATAATTAAAAAAGACCTAAATATATGAGGAGATGGGTGATGATCATGGACTGATGATCATAACCCTAATGATGTCACTTCTCTCCCACATTACCTACAGATTCAACACAGCCACATTCAAAATCCAGAAGGATATTTTTTTTTTTTAGAAATTGGCAAACTTTTAAAAAATTATGTGAAATGACAGACTAGAATAGCCAAACCAAAAAAAAATTTAAACCTTTTGTTTTGAAATACTTTCAAACTTACAGGGCAGTTACAAAAATAGTATAAACCTCATACAGAGAACATTAACATACCCCTATCCTCCCAAACACCCAGATCCACCAATTTTAACGTTTTGCCACATTTGCCATATCATTCCATCCGTCTGTACATCCAGACCTTATCAGATTATCCATCCACCCATTCATTCATCTATCAATCCATTTTCTGAATACTTTAGTGTAGGTTGTATACATCATGCTTGTTGAACACTTAATACTGCCATGTACATTTCCCAAGACCAAGAATATTCACCTATGTGCCCATTTTACGTGCAGTAATCCAGTTCAAGAAATTTAACATCTATACAGAATCCACAGTTTGTATTCTAATTTTTTGATATGGTTCAATAACGTCCATTTGAATCTTTTCTCTTCCTTTGTTAGTTAGATCCCACCCAAGATTATATGTATTGCCTTTAATTGTCATTGTCTCTTTAGCAGCTCTTTTTAATGTAGGAACACATATACAGCATAAACTTTACCATCAACCCCTTGCAAGCGTACCATTCAGTGGGATTAATCAGATCTGCAATGTTGCAGTTCCCTCACCACTTTCCATTATTAAAATTTACCATCTCCCCAAATAGAAACCTTATGCCCATTATGTATGCCAGTCAGTTTTTGCCAGCAGTTTACTGAGTCTTTGTTACCTTACCCTCCAACCACACCCGCCATCTCCTACCCCCTCCTTCATTTCCCCATGAGTAAAATTTTTTTTTCACCGACTCTGGGAGGGCATAGTTTCCCAGGCTCAGTTATTGCATTAATTTGAATTTCCTCCACTCTCTGGCATTTCTAAAGAAAAAAGCATTTAGAACATAAAAGGGGCAGCAAATTAAATGCCATTTTCCCCATTTATGCTCCGGAAGGAATCCTAATGACTCTAGGTTATTCCCTCATTGCCACATGGGGCCTCATTGAGATAATAGTATTTGGAAAGAAAGTATCTGGGAGACCGTGTGCCCTGACCTCCCTGCACCCCATCCATTAAGTCAGGACTAAGGTTTCCTCTGTAAATCCTGAATGCATTAGTGGTAACTGGGTTGAGGGTCAAATGTCAAATACTCTGCTGTGGTGGGAGAGGACGTCTGTGGCTAATCAGGCCACTAATTGACTAAGCTGAGGATGGGGAGGGGCAGGGTCTGCCCTCAGCTCCATACCAATGGGAACCCAGCTCCCTTCCCAGGTTCCTGTTCCCTGAAGGGGAATGAAAAACAATAAGAAGGCTCATTTGCAGTAAGGTGAGACATTCAACCCTATCTTCCCCAAGTCAGCCTAAGGCAGGGCCTGAGCTTGGGGAACTGGCCCTGCTTCCACCAACAGGGTCAGACTGAACCGATGGCCAGATCTCTACCTTTTGCTCACTTTAAAGTTAATTCTTGACTTTGGGGATGAGAGTTACATACCCACACAAACCTATCCGCTTTTGCCCCAAGTTGATTTAAGTGACTCACAATTTGTATGAAAATGTTTAAAGGCTTCAGTTAATACTGACTTAAGTTGGGTGACAATTATCCATCCATCCATTTATTGTTGCATTTGATAAATATTTATTGAGTGCCAGCTATATGCAAGTCATAGTGCCAAGCACTGTGGAGCTCCCCAAATTAGTTGCATGATAATTGCCTTACAAGGATCAGTGAAATGGTCTTGTCTAGCTTATAGTCTTGTGGGACTGTAAGTCGAAAGCATAAGCTATATTATGAGGGAAGCTGAGTGGTGGCTGGAAGATGGTTACAAATAATGCCTCATGTATTCCAAGGTGGGAAAAAGCATTTATAGTGGGGAGAATCCTGCAAAGTTTCATGGAGGAGGTACCTTTTGAGGTGGACCTTATCAGGTGTAGAGAATTTAAATAGGTGGGGTGAAGTTGGGACCTTCATATTGAAGAGAAAAGCAGAAATAAAGACTTGGAGAGAATCTGTGACGGTATTTGTGGTGAGATAGTGGCATCCATATTTTAGTCCTTTTGAAAGCTTCTCCCTGAAGCAGGTGGCCTCCTGGCTGAGAACCTCACTTCCCCCTTGCTTTGCAGATCAATGAGCTGAGCAATGTCCCTGTCCCTGTCATGTTAATGCCAGATGACTTCAAAGCCTACAGCAAGATCAAGGTGGACAATCATCTCTTCAATAAGTAAGTTTCCTGCTGAGCGGGCCTAGGCTATGTGGGCAGTCCTTTCCCTCATGTCAAAGTGTCCAAACCCCTATATCCAAGGCAGGGTCTATGGCAGCCCCTGGCAGAATATGAAAACGGCACCTGGATCACAAGTCATACTTTTCATAATGTGTCTTGCATTGTCTTGTCATCTCAGCCCTTTATTGGCTTCCCTCCGGTGTCCCTTGGGGAGTGTGGCTGGGCCCAGGCAACTCATCTAGGGCCAACTCAGGTGGAAATGAGCTGCCCAGGAGCTGGAATATCTAGTAGGAGGCTTACAGCAGTGGCCCTGTCTCAATCTTTGTCCAAGGCAGAAAGCTGGCAGGCTAGTTCTTGGCTTGGGATGCAGCCATGCTGCTCTTTTCTCCAGTGTGAACAAAAGGCTGAGCATGGTGCCCACAAGTGCTGCTCGGACTATCAGTTCCCAGTTTTGGTCATTGTGGCTTCTCAGATTAACACTGATATCTGAAGGTTGTGTCAGATTTTGTTGTAGATGCTCCAGCAGCCATTTCATCTGCCACAGTTTGGAGGCCTTGCTCTTTCATCCTGCTATGGGTCACCCAGGAAACATCTGCTGCTCATACCCTCCTCCTTTCTGTGTTTGAATCCTGGTTCCACTTTTCATTGTCCCACAGTCCCCACCACCTCACCAGCTGGGCTCTGTCACCCCACCAATTTCAGACTATTAACCCGAAAGAGAAGCTTGATTTGAGAACATCTCTTAGTGGCCTCCTTTTTCCATAGTAAGTAATAACAACCTCTTGTTTTAGAAGCTGCCACTTGATGACTGGCCGCCTGAGGAAGGAGAGGCAGCCTTTGACCCCAAGGCAGGAAAAGAGAACATTATGTTCCAGAGGTCAGGGCTTAGGAAGTGGGCATTATGCCACTGTCCATTTCAGGGTTCATAGCCTCTGGTGAAATTTCACCACCTTAACATCTTGACCTAAAGCAGAGCAACCAACCTCTTATTTTCCTTTATCTTCCTTTATTCCCTTTGTCCTTTCAACAAGTATTTATGTGCTATTTGTTAGGCTACCGTGTTATTTATTAAAAGACAGGATTAAAGTAAGGCCTTCTAGGCTCCTGCCCTCATGAGAAGCCATTCCTTTTCATTTCCTTGGGGCCAGAGGGATATATTGCTGAAAGGGGGCCTCAAAGCAAGGCAGCTATTATAAAGATGGAGGATTTGGAAGAGCCGTCACTTCCAGGTGATTCTCCTCTCCTGGGAGTCTGTGGATTGACTAAGGAAGGGGAAGAATGGAGTTTGGTGCCAGCAGCCTGCAAACAAGGTTTTGTGAAAAGATGGGATCCCTGTCAGTTGACTGAGGACCTCTTCAATCTAGAGCCCCCTCTTCCTACATAACAGTGGGAGCTGAAGGCAGGTCTTCCTGGATGTGACCTTCTTTAGGATGTTTCAGTAAGAACATCCCGGAGGAGAGGGGCGTTCTGATGAGAAGCATCTTTCCCTTTAGCAGGCAGACTGATGGGAACAGACACCTACTCACCTGTAGCAAGTGGGGTGGGGGGTTACACTGAGTCTCACTTCCCAGCAGGTAAGGTTTTATTTCCCTTAATATAAATTTTATTGGAGGATAATTGGAAAAGGATGCATATCATAAGTGTTCAGCTAGATTGATTTTTACTAAGTAAACACAAAGGGTGTAAAGTTTCTAAACTTTGTTAAAAATGCAGATTTCTGGACTCAATGCCAGAATTTCTGGGACCTAGAAACCTATATTTTAAGCCCTGCAAAATTTTCAGATTCAGGAGATCCGTGGACCACAGTTTGAGAAGTTCTGATGTACGAATTAAGATGAGCAAGAAGTTTACAAAGACATTTCTCTGCTTTTCCCTAGGGAGAATCTCCCCAGCCGCTTTAAGTTTAAAGAGTACTGCCCCATGGTATTCCGAAATCTCCGGGAGAGGTTTGGGATTGATGATCAGGATTACCAGGTATGAGGAGTCTTTTGTAACATCAGAGGAGTGTGGGGTCAGTTAGCCACGGACAAGTGAAGTGGGGTGTGGAAGCCACAGGACAAGTGGAGAAAAAATGTCTGCTGTTCTTGTGCTGTGTCTTCCTGTCACATTTAGATCTAGCCCAGGTCATCTTTTCCCCAGGATGTTGTGGGCTCTTGGAGAGGCCAGGGCCTTAGAAGTGCTTCTGAGGATGCCTCACAGGCTCAGGCTTCGTTGAGAGCAAGGCCCCAGCTCCTCTCCCTGGGAGGGAGAGCAAGGGGAGGGAGAGGGGTCTGCAGAAGCTGCTTCATTTTGGTCTGACATCCCCAGTCTAGGCTGAAGAACCCTTCTTTGTAGTTTGACTTAAAAGAGAGAGAATTGTTGCCAGTGAGAGATGAGGCCTCTTAAAGCAGATAAGACAGATTAGAAAAGGAAGACTTCAAGGGTAGTGTAACATGTTGCCAGGTATGAGTGTCACCTCCAAAATTTTTCCCCCTATCTTAGTGGAGGCAGAGGGGTAGCTGTCCCCTACGGTGTGTGATGATGCATTAGGACAGTGGGGAGATAGGGTCGATCATCTTTGGCCTCCTGGGAAGAATCAGTCCCAGTGGCAGGGAGACTATAGTCTGAGGTCTGGCCTGTGATTTCTGTTACTTCTCTACCGAGCAATTTTCCATGGGCCTTATTCCTCGGGCAGAAAACCTGATGGTAAAGGTGGGAGAATTTTCTACTTCACCTTTATAGCAGCAGGAAATATAGCTGACTTTCAGTTTTCTTTGGGGAAAAAAAAAGGAGGGCACAGCCTAGTGAAATCTAAAATTGATGCCTAAATCTCTTTAAATACTGTAATTCCTTCCACCCCACTCCCAGTAAGCCTCTCACAGAATACTTCACAAGAAGCAGAATGGGCCTGGGGATGACCCTCTATCACCACCTCCATCCCCAGCCTGACGGCCTACATGCCTGGAAGGCCTGAAGGGGACAGGGTGGGGGGTGTGGAGGGGAGTGTGGGGGTTGCAGGATAGGAGGGGAGGAGGAGGAGCCAGTGGTTTGGACACTGAGGAATGCTCATGTATAAGCAGTGCTGGAAGGTCCCTCCATCCCCTCTGTTAGGACCGAACCCTAAACTAAATCATGACCTGATTGGAGCCTGAGGTTTTCGTAAAACTTTGCCATTGTTGTATCCTCAAGTTGCTTGGACATCTTCGTCCGCTGTGGCTCCTTTCCCCTCCCCTTGCCTGTCTAACCACATCCTCTTAGTGTCTGCACTTTGCCTCTAATAGCCTTGTGGGCAAATGACTGTGCTCAAGACTTAAAGGGGGGCAGGGAGGATGGCGTTCAGGGAGGGACTTTTTTCTCTTGAGCTACCAGTGATTTAGGGAGTCAAAATATGCAGCTTGGATATGAGACAGGGATAGGACTGTACTAAGTCTTCTTGGTGGAAGGGCCTGGTTGGCAGAGAGAGGCATGCAGTCATATGACCTACTCAGCATCCTGGATAGGGGACACCCATTTGCGGGGAGGGCAGGTTGCGCCTTTCACTTAGCACCTTTGCCAAGGACTCTCAGAGCCCCTCAACGTGAAGGAGGTGTGCTCTTCTGTGCTAGAGTTTTCTGAGGAGGTATTAGGGAAAGGATTCACAAAGAG
Source organism: Myrmecophaga tridactyla (assembly GCA_004026745.1). NCBI lineage: Eukaryota > Metazoa > Chordata > Mammalia > Pilosa > Myrmecophagidae > Myrmecophaga > Myrmecophaga tridactyla. Next base: position 38,041 of record PVIY010012174.1, read on the forward strand.
CAGATTCCTTACTAAGTGAGAGACAGAGAAAGGGCTCAAGGAAGAAGCATTTCTGTGAATATGGGCTTTCTTAGGAATAGAGACATCTGGAGCCTCCTCTTTGCCTTGCCCCCAAAGATCTCCTGTCATCAGCTTGTGAACACCTTTGGTTGACTCACAGCTTTTCCCACCCTCTCTCGAGGCCTTTATTCTCTCCAGTCCTAACGGGAATGGGCCCTTGAGAAAGAACAGGGACAGGCCATATAAGCTTCTCAGTAGGAGGCTGAGGTGAGGGGAAAGGTGTCTGGCAAAGATATGAGAACCAATTTCCCCCTTTGGGAAGAGTTTTCTAGCGTCAGGGCCCATGCAGGGAAAAAAAAGGACTGTGACTATTGCTTCTTTTATGATAAACCTCTTGAATATTTCCTAAGTTTTGTCTTTGTCATACCAAGAGACTGGGGATTTCAGCTCAGTCTGCTGCCTTATGTTCCTGGGGTAGAGACATTAATGACTCACCTACTACATATGGTATGTGAGGGTCAGGGTTAGAAAATCCATCCCTGCATCTCTGGCAGAGTTTTGGTTTGTAAGGCAGCCCTTGGGAATCACCATGAAAGGGAACTGCTTCACCGTCAATCCTCTTCCATCCCAGTCTAGGAGTAGGAGCAGGTGGTGAGGAACAGCTCTCGCCACTCTTAGGGGAGATTTGGGGAGGGATGTGACCTTCATAGAAAAGAGGTGGGGAAGGTCCCAGATGGGACCCTCTAGTCAATACTTTTGGCTTTAGAGCAATCCAGTCCTTAAGAGAAAACTCAGTAAAAGCCAGGACCCTTGTTCCCCTCCCGAGACCAGCTTGCTTTTCTCTTGGTCCATCAGAATTCGGTGACGCGCAGTGCCCCTATCAACAGTGACAGCCAGGGCCGGTGTGGCACGCGTTTCCTCACCACCTACGACCGGCGCTTTGTCATCAAGACAGTGTCAAGTGAGGATGTGGCTGAGATGCACAACATCCTAAAGAAATACCACCAGGTATGGTGAGTCCCAAGTCTGGGCACTAGAGAGATGGGTTGGAAGAAGGAGAAGAGAGCCCTGGCAGAGTTTCATAGGGAGGGATTTGACCTTTCTGGTAATGGCAGGTGCCTCCTGATAACCAGTAGTTGGCCTTCCCTTGGCACCTTGGTTCTGTGAGGTGAAATGCCTATTTTAAAAAAGTGAAAAAGAAGAAATGGAAACACACTGCTGACTCAGACCTGGATGAACAGCTGTTTCTTGTCAGAGTTGGGACATTTTCACACTCTGGCACCTGCTTCATTCCTACTAAAAGAGGTCCATCAGTTTGGTAGGTTTGCTTCTTTTCCCATTCCATCTTTCCACTTATCTGGAACTTGCCCATGTGGAAAGCAGGTGGTGGTGTGGCACCATCTATGTGCCTACCCTGCACCTCTTCTGAGTCTTCAGGGAAAGCTGGCTCTTTTCTGGGGCACCTGAGAAGTGGTAAAAGGAACTTCTGGTCTCTGGGGAGTTAGAGCAAAATATCTTGGGGCATGGAGCCATTCTATTCTCCCAAGCAGCTGGGTCATAGCCCTGCCCCTGTGTCCCCCTCTGCCCTTTGACTTGCCCATATCAGGCCACAGAGGAGAGGCAAGGCCTGGATCACGGGGTTGCTGCAGTGGAATCCTATTTTAGACAAAATCTTAGGTGGAATCCCAATAGTCTGCAACCAGAGGGGCCTGCTCAGCTTGCCTCTCACATTGACATGCCTGCTGGGGTGGGATGGGGGTACAGTTGCCTGTCGTACCTCTGAGGAACCCCTATTGCTTCACAAAAGCCAGTTTGAAAACCACTAGTCTAGGGAGCCAGGTTGCGTTTCAGCCTGGGGAGAGCCCCACCATCCTGCCCAGCATCATGTGTTTCTTAGCCTTCCCTCCTTCCCTCCCTTCCGTTCTAGTTCATTGTGGAGTGTCATGGCAACACCCTTTTGCCACAGTTCCTGGGCATGTACCGCCTGACCGTGGACGGCATGGAGACCTACATGGTGGTTACCAGGAACGTGTTCAGCCATCGGCTTACTGTACACCGCAAGTATGACCTCAAGGTAAAGGGCTCTGGAGGTCCTCGCTGTGTGACTACCCCCCACTCATGGCCTGGAGGAGCCACTACTCCAACTTCCACATAATTAGGAGAGCTGTAGTATATGTCTCGGTATGGACACATGACTCTGGAGTTGATATGCCTAATTCCTGTGAATCAGGAACTGTTTGAAGTCCAGGGGACAGTGATAAGAGGTTATTTCACCCCTAAATGTAGCATATCTATGTAACAGCTGACATTCATCAACTCATCAGTGGGATGGGCACAGCGAGAGCAGTAGTGTAGAGACAGGCTGTGCTGATGCATGCACTCTCGCAGCCATCCAGGCCACTGGGGACTGGCAGCACAAGTGTGTTTCTGGACACTGAGAAGGACACACTTGTGACTGTGAACCATGGCTTTTTGTTGCTCTTGAATTAAAGCCCTGGCTTTCTAACTTCTTTCACCTCACACCACTCTCCTCTCACTCTCTGCTGCAGCCACACTAGTTTCCTTTCCATTTCTGAAGTGCCGAGCTCCTCATCCTCCTCCCTAAGTTTTTCTAATATGCTGTTTTTTCTGCTGGAACTGTTTTCCCTTCCAACCTGCCTATCCCCAACTCCTTCCCCACTCTCAACTTCACCTTCTCTCATCTAATTACTTCCTACTTTTCTGAGCTCAGCTCAAACATCACTTTTTTCAGGAAGTGATCCCTGGCCCCTGCCCCTCCTCAGTCCAGGCCAGGCCTCCATGTAACTTGCTCTCTGAATATTCTGTCTTCTCCACTGTACTACTCAGCACCATTGTAATTAATTCATAATTGCATGGATGCTGCTTAATGTCTCTCTTTCCCATTAGAAGGAAATTCCTTCAGGGCAGGTACTGAGTCTCTCTGGTGGTGTCCTACTTTCTGAGCACCTAACATGTATTTGTACATAGTCAGAGCTCTGTAAATGGTCTGTAACAGAGTAAGTGAACAAGTCGCTCCCTCCTGGCCCCTCTAGGACTCCAGTCAGCCTACTTCTGTTCACCCACTGGCTCTTCCCAAAGATTGGTGTATGTTTTCTCACCCAACAGAATTTGCCTCATCTGTACTTCTGACAGCTCTTATTTTTTCCAGGGTTCTACTGTTGCCAGAGAAGCGAGTGACAAGGAGAAGGTATGCTGGGACCTGTGCTGATCAAGTCTGGAATGAGTCACTTGGAACACCTTCTGTCAGCCATTCTGTCCTTTCTCCCACTGCTGCCCCTAGCCTAGCTCCCTCAGACATGCAATCTGTCAACATGAAATGTACCACCAAGCACCTGGCCTGTCCTTGTCATAGGCTGTGGCGTCCAGCCCTTTACCTCTGCCCACCCATCTGAAGACCATGGCCAGGTTCTTCATAGTCCTGGAGGGATGATAATTTCCATCATGTGGTCCAGCTTGAATTAGTTAGTGGCTGCTTGAGCCCTGAAATGGTCCAGGCTTAGCAAAAAAGAAGGCTTTGAACAGTCCACACCCCATCTTCTCTGGACCCTGGGGCTGGAGCCTGCTGCGCTGAGCTGCTGATTTGGCAATTTGAGCATCTTTGCCCTAAAGATCTTTCCCCTTTCTGTACCATTGTCCCAGCAGAGGACTCCCTGGGTGATGGAACCCGGCCTACCAGCCTAACACTGTATTGCTCTCCCAGGCCAAGGACTTGCCGACATTCAAAGACAATGACTTCCTCAATGAAGGGCAGAAACTACATGTGGGAGAAGAAAGTAAAAAGAACTTCCTAGAGAAACTGAAACGGGATGTTGAGGTACTTAATAAATCTCTTTTTCATTTGATTGTTTGATAAGGGCCCTTTCTTGTACCCAGACCAAGAGATTCTTTAACCTTAAGAAAAACTAAGTTCACTGCTTTCCAGCAGTGTGGACAAAAGGAAGAGCAGTGATTTGTGGGTACTTACATGTACCTAAACTAAAGCCAGTGTAAATGAACATTCCATTTTGATGGATGTACTTTGTGCCAGTAGAACTTTTGTAACTCACTTTGGAGTGCTCTCCCCTCACCTCTTCACTAATACATTCCTCTTCAGACTCCCTTTCAAAGTCACCTTCTGGTGGTGTCTACACAGTGGAGGGTGCATCAGGTGGCAGAGCAGCAGAGTGACTAGCCAGGCCCTTCTCTTGCTCTGATTCTCCACTTACCCAGCATCAGCTGGGTGTAATGGACTTCCTGTGGAGAACTTCCTCCAGAAGAGGACAGGTGCTAAATAGTGAATGTATTATTTGGATTACCTGATAACTTAGTGTCCCCTTCTAATTTGATAAATGGGGAGACTGCTCATTAAAACCAAACCCTACAAACTTTTTTGTTGGGAAGCTTTTCCTTAATCATACCCAACCACGTTCATGCCTGTATTCTGTCTTTCATGCTCCAATATTGTTTGTCCTGAGGTCTTTTCCTCCACCTTTTCCCTCTCTCCCTATTCCCTACTCTAGTTCAGAGGAGAATTTAAGGCCACTTACTCAATTCATTTGTTTTTCCTTCATGCTGCGTTTTGAATGTTCCCAGGTCAATAGGAGGGCATACAGTTCATGGATTCTCTCTCCTCTGGGACCTTAGTCCCTTCGCCCTAGGTCTTAAGAAGGCTTTGACCAGAGGTACTTGGAATAGTGCCCCTCCCACCTTAAGGCGACTGCTGATCTCCTGTCTTTGGATTTGTGCTTTTAATTCATTTCTAGGCCTGCATCTATAGCCACTCTGATCCTGTTATAATTCTTGTCCTAGTCCTCTAATGACAGTGTCCAGTCTGACAGTGTCCTGGTGCTACAGGTTCAATTTGTGACCATGGCAGAATGTATGGCATGTTGTGATAGTGGCTGGCTGGCTAGTTAACTGAAAATTTGGACCAGTGGCTCTAACCTCATTATTGGCTAAGCAGGTTGGCCATTTTAATCCAATATCATCCCTACCCCCTTTATTCTTTTCCAAGTAATGGAATCCCAAAGGATGGAACCTGAGATACCATCTGCTCCCAGCATTCATTACAGGGATGAAAGGGCTGAGGCTTGGCAGGATGAAGCCCATGGTACAGGGGATGGGTCCAGCATTTCCCCCCCAAGGTGCCAAACAGTCTCTTTTTTTGTTGTTGTTCCCCTATTATTTATTTATTTTTAATCCATATGTTTTACTCATCTGTCCATAAAGTAGATAAAAGAAGCATCAGACACAAGGTTTTCACAATCACACGGTCACATTGCGAAAGCTATATCATTATACAATCATCTTCAAGAAACATGGCTACTGGAACACAGCTTTACACTTTCAGGCAGTTCCCTCCAGCCTCTCTGTTACACCTTAACTAAAAAGGTGATATCTATTTAATGCGTAAGAATCAATCTCCAGGGTAACCTCTCGACTCTGTTTGGAATCTCTCAGCCATTGACACTTTATTTTGTCTCATTTCTCTCTACCCCCTTTCATTCGGGAAGATTTACTCAATCCCTTGGTGCTGAGTCCCAGCTCATTCTAGGATTTCTGTCCCACGTTGCCAGGAAGGTCCACACCCCTGGGAGTCATGTCCCAGGTAGGGAAGGGTAGGGCAGTGAGTTTGCTTGTCATGTTGGCTGAGAGAGAGAGGCCACATCTGAGCAACAAAAGAAGTTCTCTTGAGGGTGACTCTTAGGCCTAATTTTAAGTAGGCTTAGCCTATCCTTTGTGGGGTTAAGTTTCATATGAACAAACCCCAAGACTGGGGGCTCAGCCTATTGCTTTGTTTGTCCCCACTGCTTGTGAGAATATCAAGAATTCTCCACTTGGGGAAGTTGAATTTTCAAACAGTCTATTTTGTCCTACAGGGAAGGAGCTGAGAATGTTGGTTGGCTCTAGCTGCCATTTTCATGTGGTACTTCTTTTCTTCACCATTTTCACTGTGGCTGATAAAGAAACTGAATTACAAAGCTTTTCAAACTTTGACTATGGTCTCCAGTAAGAAGTACATTTATCTTGCAACCCAACACATACACACACATACGTGTAACTGAAACACTGTCTACACCTACTTCTTGTGATATACTCTGATATTTTCTATTCTATCTCACTGTGTTTAGTAATTAAAAAATAAACAAACGGGTCCACAGGTAGTTCAGTGCTAGAATGCTTGCCTGCCATGCTGAGACCCAGGTTCAATTCCCAGTCCATATACGACCAACCGCCTCCCCAGCCAAAAAAAAACATAGTCCCAGCCCATTAAATGGGGTTTAGCACTCATAACGGGTTGAGAGGCATGGCATTGCTATGGTGCATCCATCTTTCCAGCCTCTTCCATGGTGTAATACTCCAGTATTTCTTTCCTCAGACTTGTCATAGCTTCTGTTGATCCCAGACCATTTTGGTCTCTTTCCTCTTCCTATAATGCTCTTTCTACTTTTACTCTTACAGCTTTGGTCCCACAGATCCTCCTCATCCTTCTAGCTCAGTTTCAGTGCCTTTCCTCAGGAGGCTCTCTCCCTCCCTCTACTGCAGACTCCCACAGCTTCTGGCCCTTCCACCATTAATGCTCATGATACTTGTTGATTGACTGTCTTCCCCATTGGACACTGAGCTCACTGAGCTCCTGATGTCTTATTAGGAGTGTCCCTTTCCATCTACCATTGGTATGTGCCATGTAACCTATTCCTTCCATCTTTCCTTTTCTCACTTCCTCTAGTTTCTGGCCCAGCTGAAGATCATGGATTACAGCCTGCTGGTGGGCATCCACGATGTGGACCGGGCAGAGCAGGAGGAGATGGAGGTGGAGGAGCGGGCAGAGGACGAGGAGTGTGAGAACGATGGGGTGGGTAGCAACCTGCTCTGCTCCTACGGCACACCACCAGACAGCCCTGGCAACCTCCTCAGCTTCCCCCGGTTCTTTGGCCCTGGGGAATTTGACCCCTCTGTTGACGTCTATGCCATGAAGAGCCACGAAAGTAAGTAGGATCCTGGGCCTGCCCTATTGGGAAGGGTACCTTTGGGTGTCTGGGGTCTCCACCTCCTAAATCGCTGACTTTGGCCTCTTTTGTCTCTAGGCTCCTTTACCAGGTCTCTACCAATAACTCTCTTCTGGGGCTCTGAGTTCCTCTCTGCCTGTCTTGGCTGACAGAGGCATGGCACTACTCTTGTGCATGGCACTACTCTTATGAGACAAACCCTCATAAGTAAAGCTGTCATGTTGCCCCCACAGGATGGCTTTGAATGTCAAATAAGATAAGAGCTGTGAAAGCGTCTGAGAAGGGCCCGATTGTTATCCTTTTTCTCAGATCCAGAATGACAGGGGTGGATCTGTATCTCAAACCTGAGGGCTGCCTCTGTTCTTCTCCCTGGCATCCCTTACTCCTCTCCTGCTTCTCCCCACCTTCAGGTGCCCCGAAGAAGGAGGTCTATTTCATGGCCATCATTGATATCCTCACACCATACGATGCTAAGAAGAAAGCTGCACATGCTGCCAAAACAGTGAAACACGGGGTGAGTTCTCCCTGTCCTTGTCTGGGGTCCAGCCTGGTCTGGTAGAAGATGCAGAATAAGCGAATGTATTCACCCTCAGGCCCTCGGAGAGGGTGGTCTCAGGGCTCATGCTCTCAGGTAAAACTCTTCCCCCCACTTCCCCCCTCCTCCCTAGAAGAGAACAGGAGGAGTACCTGCCTGCGCTGCCTTGTGTTCTTCGCCAGCTAGGCGCCCCACTCCCTATCAGCCTGAGTGATATGCTCACCTTGTTTTTCCCAAGCTGTCTGGCCCTTGGGGCTCTGAGCTCTGAGCTTCTTTCCCCTGGGGCTGCTGGTCGTGCTGTGCATCTTGTTGAGCCACCAGTAATAGCTTTGTTTACCTGCCCACACTGCTTTGCAGACGCCTGTACCCCATGGGCTTCAATCTACTGTTTTCCAAACAGGGGCCCCACCACTCCCCACCCCCTTTCCTTTACTTCAGTGGCTGCAGGCCTGGGGTTGTGAGTCAGAGGAGTGGGGACCAGAGTGTTTCTGAGACGTGTGAACCACTTCCTGGGGTGGCCTGCCCAGTCTGGGGAGTAGTCTTCAGCCCTTAGATTGATACTGGGTGGCAAATGCACAGGCTTCTTGTACATCCTCTTGACTAGGGCTGAGGAACTTGACCTGAAGCTGTCTCTTGTGTGTTACAGGCAGGGGCTGAGATCTCGACTGTGAACCCTGAGCAGTACTCCAAACGCTTCAACGAGTTCATGTCCAACATCCTGACGTAGTTATCTTCTACTTTCAGCCAGAGCCAGAGAGCTGGATGTGGGGTCGGGGACTGGGAGAGGGAGAGGGGTATAGGTATAATTGGGCAAGAGGAGAGGGTGGGGAGTCAAAGTGGGGGGAAGGGGAGGGTTTTAGCCATGGGGCTGTGGTCTGTGTCACTGAAAGATACACTCTAGTTGAGGGGTAGGGAACTATGCTGTGTGCATGTGCTCACAGGATGGGCCCCAACCTGCTGCTCACCCTTGGTTTTTTCCCCATTTGACCCAGGTTAAAAAGGGGGTTCCCTTTTTGTTACTAAGATACCTTGGGACTAGAGATGGCTTTGTGGGTTTATTTGGATTTTGTTTCTGAAATTTCATTGCTCCAGGCTTGCTATTTATAATGATGTGTGTCATCACCCTATCCCCCTTCCCTGTCCTTGCCCAGCTCTCAGTTTCCTTCAGTTAAAGGATGTCCCATAGACCCAACACCAAGGGTCCTCTCAGAGCAAAGCTCTCTGATGTCAGAGAGGAGAGGTCAGACACCTCGACCCTGCTGCATTTGATCTTGTCTGGACTAACTTTAATTTTATGGAGTATTATGCATAGCTCCCTCTGCCTTTCTATCCTGGATACAAGTGAAATGTTACATCATTCCTCCTAAATGCTCTCATCCTGAAGGAACACTCCAGGTCAACACCAGGCATCTTGGATCAGATCAAAGATCTCCAAGGGGAGTGAGCTCATCCTCATGGGGGCACCAGGGGCTGGGGGAGCTGCTGGGCTCTTGGACAACTGGTGTCAGCGAGCCCCATCGTCATCACCCTAACCCGTGGTGCTCAGCCCCTGGAGTTCAGATATCTCCTCTGTAAAGCCTGCCTCCCACTGGGTCAAGAGGAACTAGAAAGCACCTTTGAATATAACAGGACCCTTGTATTTTTAAGATGGTTATTTCCCCTTGGGAAAACCCTAAAAGCTGATGAATATCAAGTAAGGTCTTGTGTCTTTCCTCCATTTACTTTCTGACCTCCTCCCAGTAATGCTCACTTGTAGCTGAGCTTTTAGCTGGAAGCAGATCTCTGAGACTGTAGATGCTCTTTGCAGAGATACCTCTTCAAGTCCCAGAGCTACCATGTAGATAATCTGGCTCCCTGTGCCTGTGTTTGTGACTTGGACAGTTATAGCATCCTGAACTCCTAAGGTCAGCCGGCAAGGAGTGGTACCTCTCCACCTTGAGGAAGTATGGTGGGCCAGCCTGAAATTGCTTCTGACTCCCTTGAGGATGTGACCTGGGAAGTCCAATTTGGAGGCTCGTGAGGTCTGATCTGGCCCCAGCCTTGGGGCTGTCTTTCCTTCATGGCCCTCTGTAGACTTTTGGCAGGTGTGCTGCCCACTGGCTTTCTCAGCAGAGGCATCCTGCAGCTTCCTTCAGGGTCTCCACCCACCTTCAGAGCTTGCAACCCAGGCCCTCATAATTGAGCCATGAGTGGTCTGATAGCATCAGAGCAGTCTGGCCTGGCTAGGAGAGAAAAAGACCCTGTGGCTGTGCAAAATATAGTAAAATTTGTAGATATGCCCAAAGATGCGAAGATGGTTTGTAGAGCCATTGAATGAATGGATCAGTTTCCTGTGGCTCCCCCCAAAGCTGGCCAAGCTCAACTTGTGGAACAAGAACCAGCATTGCCTCTGATGCCCTCTCTTTGGGAGGCTTCCCACAGTGTTTAGATCAGAAAAGAATGAAGATAGCATTCTTGGACTCTGCTAGGGCTATCAGATGGGTTGAGATCCCCTTCTGGAAAAGGCACACTTGGGCCTAGGAAGGCTGTCATAGCTCTGAACATCTATGGCACAACCATGAAGTGGCTTGGGGAAGAACTTTGAACCAAGTGGCTCATGAAGAAAACAAAGTCAACTTGGGAAAGGGATTGTGTAGGAATAATCTTTGGCCTCGATTTTCCCCATTTCATAATCAAGAATTAAAATTCGGGTCTGCTCCTACTCAGGCCCAATATCTCCAAAGCTTACAAGGCTGCGCTCCAGCAGCTGCCACGGCTTTTGGATACCCATCCAGTTATCTGCACTTGGTCTGCTAATCATGTTGCCGTCATGTGTATGAAAAGTGTAGCCCGACCTTATCATATACAGATGAACTACCAGGCATCTAACTTCTTTAACATTGAGTTTTTGTTTTTATGTGGGGGGTTTTTGGGGGGGAGGGGAGGGGGTATATTGTTTACATTTTGAGAGGTAGCATTCTATTTCAAATGCTCTTGTTTTTTCGACAGTATTGTTGATTGGTTCGTGACATTTGAGCTGTGGTTTGGTGGATTTCAGATTCTTTTTTAAAGGTCATTCACCTTTTCTCCCCGTGCTGTCTTCAAAACCTTGGGTTTATCCCTCTAATTCCTTTGGCATTCAAATGTTTAAGAGCTGTTTATCTTGATTTATACAATTTTTTCCTTCTTTTTGTAATGATAAAGATATTCTATTTGGTTTGCAGTCTAAATGTAGAGAAAGTGAACTGATCTCCCAAGGTTTTGTCTACCCCCACTGTTCTTGAGTGGCCCACCTTTACTTTTCTATAAAAGGTATCTGAGGGGAAGTTCACTCCTTGGGTCCAGGATGGAAAGTAAAAGTTAGTCTTTATGACATACTAGAATAATACTGACACCCAGGAACAAAACCATAAGAATAAGACATGACTGGTTGGCTGAGGCCTGGATGGGGTAAGGACAGGATTCCTCATACAGTCACGATTTACCCCATCCCCACCCCTCTCCTTCCAGAAGTCTACGCTGAGAATATCAACTCCCAGATCTCCCAGCCAAAGAGGAATTCTCTAAAGACTCCATTTGGAAGACCACTAGATGAAGGCCTCTGGCCCTTCTTCCTATAAATTAACCACTGAGTCTTTGTGTTCCCCAGCATTAAGTTCTTTCCCTGTGCCTTGCGTTTGGGTGACACAGAGCATGCTGGGAACCCCAGGAGTACAGACTGAAGCAATTCATCAGTCCCCTTATTTAGCTCAGGGGTTACTGGTCTGTGGCAGGTGCCACGAGTCATGTCTTTGGCTGTTCTCAGCGGCCCTCTAAAAGTTCCCACCACGGGCAGCTCTTCCTCCTGTCCTTCCTAATGTACTTTTCTCTCTTGCCTGTGCTGTAGGGCTCGGACAGGTCCCCTGGTAGTGCTCAGGGCAGTGCCTCGGACTCCTGCCCTAGTGACTTGTCCCTCTTCACTCAGCCAGGGCCTGTCCTGGGGAGGTATATCAGAGACCCAGGACTTTTCTTAGTAGCCAGTCCCACTCCTCAATTGTCTGTTGAGCATTTCAAGTTGGGAGGGAGAAAGAAACTTCAACACCCCTCCAGCACTTAAGCAACTCATATGTTGAGGGCTGGAAGGGACAATGTGTTTAAACAACCTTCAGCTCTGGCCTTAGACCTGTGGCTCCCCCCAAATCCAGAGATCTTGCCTGTCTCTGGCAATAATGTGAGAGTTGTACCCGGCCTGAGTTCAGTGAACAAAGGGAAAACAACATTCAGACAACTGCCCCCAAGTCTGCAAGTGTCAGTGACATGGCCCTAGCCCTCTGAGAATGAATACTTGTGAAGAATGCCCGAGGGAAAGGGGAGACTTAGCCATCTCTCTCCTTCACAGCCCTTAGACAAGCTGTGCCAAGATCCCAGGATGGAGGCTTGGGAGGAAATTTTCAAAGGAGTCCCTTCCACTTGCTCAGAGCCACTCTGTGAGTGGGAGCCACAGCCTTTGCAGGAAGGCCCAGCGGCAGGTGGGTCATTGCAATCAGAAAATGTGAATGCCGTCTAGAGTCCACTTTTGGGGAACCAGGATAAATTACCACCCCACTATATATATGTATGTTATTTCTTGATTTCCCATTGCAGTTTCCATTTTTTAAATAGGAATTTTCAACCGTCTGTGCTTGTCTAATGTCTGCTCGGAACAGTTTGAGACCCTGTAACTGTTTTAAAATGCATGCAGGTTAAGATGAATCTCCAACCCGAGGGAAAAATAAAACTCAAAAAGCTTTGTGTATATCTGTTGCTATGTGTGAGTTCTTTGAAAATAAGCCCTTATTCTTTCAGAATTAAAGGGTTTTGGTCCCAGTTTGCAAAGGCAGCTTAGGCTAAATCCATATACGGGTAAGTATGGAGAAAGATGTAGCTTTTTCAGATGCATTGTAGACTAAGCAGTGGTGAAGAACACAGGTCTGTTAGCGATTATGACCACGCACACTGAGGAACGGCCGGCTCTCTCCCTCACTTTTCCAGCTATGCAGAAGAATGAATGCTGGCTAAGGGCCAGATACCTGGCTTGAGTCCCAGCTTTCCCACCAACTAACTGTGTAGCTCATTTCAAACAAGTCATCTTTGTGTACCTCAGGTACATCTAGACTTTTTCATACTGTTTTTGCTTAAAATCTAGCTGTTCTCAAAGTGTGGTCCCAGACCAGCAGTAACAGCTGCACCTAGGAACCAGAAACGCAAATGTGGAGATCCCACCCTCATTCTACTAAATCAGAAGTTGCCTTAAGCCCTGTAGGTGATTTTGATTTAAGAACCTCTGTGCTATGCAAATTTTCCATGGTTGCACATTAGACTTCATTTGGGGAAATTTCAGAAAAGACAGATGCCAATTAAGTCAGAATCTCAAGCGGGTAGGATCAAGGTATCAGTACATTTCATAAGCTCTCCAGATAATTCTAATGTGCAGCCAAGGTTAAGAAAGTGAGCTAAAAGGGACATTACTTGTGTGTACTTCTACCTGAACAATAAAAAGAGATTTAAGGGTTCTCCAGTATAGTTTAGTAAGAATTCTCAGCTTTGTGTAGTCAAATGGAATATGGGTTTAGATGCCAACTGTATGGCCCTGGGCAAGTTAAGTGCTGGCGCCTCCGTTTTCTCACTTGTAAAGGTCTACTCTGCCCCCTGATGACTCAGTTCTAGTAGGTGACTTGGTGCAGGGCCCTGCACACAGCAGGCACTCAGCCAGTGCTTTGTAGACTGTGCCCACTGGTGTACTAGCAGAGGAGGCCATAAGGCAAGAAGAGAACCTGAAGGTTGAGTAGCTGTTTTTAAGTGCCCAGCTGGAGACAGATCTGCTGTAAAACTACCAAAGATGTGAAAGAAAAACTTTTTTATTAAATTAAAAAAAAAAAAGGCTCTGGCAGTACAGGGAGAAGAGGTTAGTCCATTCGGGCCTTCAGTGTCCTGGTGGTGATTTTGTCCTTCTCGCTGTAGAGGGAGAAAATAACAAGAAAATATCTACACATGCCTAGACTGCTTTCCTCCCCCACCCGCTTCCCTACCATGTACCAATTCTCAGGTCCCTCACTTGTTCTAGGAAACGGAGCAGAACAAATGACTGTCCTGCTACTCTAGGTTTAACTATTTTGCTCAGCTTGTGCTGAGTAAAGGGAGGAGGAAGAAAGGGAAGGAAAAGGAGAAGTGGGAAGACTAGTGAAGGTTTTCCAGAAGTGGAACCCCTACGGAAGGCTTTCTGAGAAGTGGAACCATCCAGAATGGAGATGATTCAGGCCTGGACTGAGAAGCCCTCTAAAGGAAAGAGCTACCCCAGGCCTAGAGAGCAGTAACTTAGGAAGGTATGATGTGGTTCACACCAGTGAACATAAATCATCCTTGGAGTAGTAAATTCTCAACCCTCCCAAGCTATTTTTCATGAAAATTAAGCAGATTCTTCCATAAGAGCATAACAGAAAGGGCCTTATTCTGAGATGCATCCAAGGAAAGCAGGTGGGAGGAAACTTTCTACTCTACCCGATCAAGTTCCTTGTGATAGCTACAAACACATGAGAAGTTGGTTGGGGTTAGAAAATAGCTCCCAGAGCTCAGTACATCACATAGTTCTGGGTTCCAGAATGGTGGGAGCTCGGGGAGAGACGGGGCACCACCCAGGATTTCAATCAATCCCAGTAACTGCTGTGGCTCATCCCTACATGTATTCCGTGAGACTGTGAGGACACTGTTAAGGAAAGAAAGAAATGTCTACTGTGAGCAAGGGTCTGGAGCCTCGCCTCACAGAGGGGAATGTGGCCCCCCAGGGAAAGCCTGGATTTCTGCTATCCTTGCTTGCCATAGCCTGACACCTGACCAGAGAACTGGGAAAACCTGATGCATATTTGTGGGAGAGTGGGAAAGGGAGGTGCCTACAAAGCTTCTAGACTTTTCCCAAATTATACTCACATGATATGTACGATGACTCCCATCCCTGACACTGCATCCCGGTCCACTGCATTCAGCATGGCTTGGGAGATGGTTTCAAACAGATGTTCTGGATCCTTCCAACACAGTAGAATACGTTTAAACCCCAGTTTCTTAGGCCCCTAACTCGATCTGGTTCCTTAACTCCCTTTTTTCTAGGTGTAGGGCCCCTAGCTCTGGCCCCTCTTGTGCTTGAAGTGACAGATGGTTCCCTGGATGTGGGAAGCCTCCTCAGTAACTTCCTTGGAAGGAGACAGGATTATATAAGGAAACCCAGAAGAGACTCAGAGGACATGAAGACCTGAATTTCCTCCACTAACCAGCAGTGTGTCCTTAGATAAGTCATGTGTCTCTTATGTGAAATGGGGAAAAGAATTCTATTTTGCACCTATGTGCTTTATCAGCTACCTTATACTCTTCTCCTGGATATCCCACATGTACCTCAAACTCAAGCTGTCCAACCATGAACACGTTTCCCCTAAAATTTGTTCCTCCTACATTCTCTATCTTAGCCCAGCTGGAAAACTCAGCTATCCTCAACAACTCCACCTCCTTCCCTCCTGTTTAAACCAACCAAGTCCTCCTGTCCCCTCCCTACTGCCACCATCTTTGTTCAGAACCTCAGCATCTCTTGCAGGGGACTCTAACAGCCTATCTCATCTACCTGCAACTCTGTAGTTCCTCTGGCTCCTACTGTCTTTGGCACCATGCCAGAGGGAAAAGTCCATACTCTTTGGCATAGGATTCAAGGCCCTTGAAAGTCTTGAACAAATCCTACTCTCCATCATTGTCTCATCCCCACAATCCCACATTCTGCCCTCACTTCAGCCACGCAGGGCTCGCTCTAGTCACTGAACACACCAGGCCCTTCCTGTACCTTTGTACAAGTTATTCTTTGTGCCAAGGAGGCTCTTTCTTCCCTCCTCTTCCTAGCAAACTGCATTTTAACAGGTATTTGGGTGTCTGTCTTGCTTTGGCAGACTGCAGTAAGCTCCCTGGAGACAGAAACCATATCTAGTTTTCTCCAGAGTCCAACTGAGCTGGTACTCAATAATAATAGCCAGCCTTCACTTTCAGGCATGTTCTAATATGTCCATGAGTTTTCCCTCACAACACTTTAAGGTAGGTTCTATTATTATCCCCATTTTACAGATGAGGTAAGTGAGGCACAGAGAAATAAGATAAATAAGAACGTTAACTAACCAATACTTAATTGGCAGGTGAATCCAGGTTTCCAACTCAGACAACCAGCTCCGGGCCCACTTTGTTGTGCTGCCTCCAACCCTACACATTCTTAAATGTTTGTTCAACAAGAACCCTGTAAACCCAGCGTGAGGAATTATATGTTTTTGTAGCAAATATCTGCCCAGGGTCTAAGAGAAAGTGCTCTTCTCTGGAGCCAGCCAGCTCATACCAAGGCCCTGGGTACATGGAGTTTCTGGATAATACCCCAAGGATCAACAGCTGCGGCTTTCTCTTTACCCCACACCAGTCTCCCCATCACCTGCCATGCAAACACCTTTTTTCCTGATGGCCAAAGGGGTGGGTGCCCCAGAGTCCAGCCCCACTCCTAGCCACCAACTCACCATGTTGGGCTCCCAGAGGGACTCGCACATCCCGTACATTTGTTCAGTGCAGCTCCCACTGACCACAAAGTCATCAGTCATCATGGGGCAGCCGATGAGGTCCAGGGAGCAAATGAAGGGCTTAAAGGTCTTCGGGTCCAACCCAGCAATGACTGGTTCAGTGTAGTAGGGGCCAAATCTGTGGGGACCAGGACCAGAGACGGAAGCTGGAATTCAAGAATGTTCACCTCCATGGTCAGCCCTATTCAAATGAAACCCTGGCCCAGACCCAGGGAAACAAAGGACCTGCTTGGGAAGACCACCTTTCCCTGTGGCCAGCTGGGTTTTCATTCTTTCCCCATCTCCTGGCAATGCTCTAAGACTTTTCTCTGACACTTACCTCATATCCTGTTCCTCTCTTCCTTCTCCTTTCTCTGGGAATTCTGCTTTCTGCGAATCCTCCCTAATCCAATGTCCTACCATCATGCAAACTTCTATTTGTACATTTATACCCAATTCCTTTTGAAAAAGAATTTGGGGTGGTTTATAAGAAAAACACTGCAAAATAAAACTAATCTAGTAACAATACAAGACATGAAACCGAACATAAAGTTTTATACTGAGTCTCGTAGCTGGCAAGGCAAAGAGGGACGGACACTCAGTGGGCTGGGTTACTTTCATTGTCTGCTCATCAGAAACTTGTTTTGGACATTGAGCTTTGAGAAGAATCAATTTTAGGGATCTTTATGTAGAAAAAACTCAGTTAACTCATGGCCAGTATCTTCAACAGAAACAGAAAGCAAAGAGGCATCATCAATATGCTTTCTTACACCAGCTCTCAGTAATTCCTAAAGACATGATCTTAAACCATAGCTCTGTAAGAAACAATTCTGAAAAAAATGAAATAAAACAATTCTAACGGGAAAGAAGGGATTAGTGGTGGGGTGCCTAGACCCACTGTTTCTCAAACAGACCCCTGGGTGTCAATTTCTATGAGAAATTTAAAATTTGGCATTTTCTACTCAATAAACTGGAAAAAAAGTTAATATAAATATCTTGGATTATCCAGGTAACAACCATAAAATTGAGTATTATGACACAGATGAGGTACCATGTTTGTACTTCCAATCATGTTGATGCCAAGGTATCAGCTGAAGGTCTGCGTTTAACTTTTATTACAGTATTTTACACTGAGGAGCCTGCACAGATTCTCTGGGGTTCATGAGAAGTTTAAACTCCAGCAATGCGTAGTTTTGCACATCACTGCCTCAGCCTGTCCTACTGGAAAACCAGTGTTCTCAGCTGGGCTTGTAGAGGAATGGCTACATAACGGCTGTAGCAGTTATAAACCCCAAATTTTCCAGGCCAGTTTCAATGTCCCGTACTTTTATTCTTTTCAATAAACATAAGCCATTACATATATAACAAAATGTGAGTTGATTTTTACAATTTTTTAAGACATTTTTTTCATATAAATCAGTTTAAAATTCTTGACACTCTTCTCAATTTTGGATTTCAATAAATGCGGTTCTACATTTGTAAATACTGCAGATAGTTCACAGCTAAGGATATTAACTGATACTTAAAGGACAGGTGTGTTCTCCTGAAGTCCTTTCTTTCCTATTTGGTTGTCAGATAGGTCCAGAGAAATCAGATTTATAAAATAAGGATATCACCCTGCAAATAAGAAATAGGAGAACAAGGAGGAATCCCCTCCCTCCAGACCAATACCACAAGCCTACCTTTTCCCCCACTCAAGGATTTCTGGATTCCCTGAGCCCTGGGCTCCACTTCACTCACCGCTTCTCATACAGGAGGTTGGCTACCATGCTCATAAGGGTGTAAGGCTTGATCTGCCGACCCTCCTTCAGCTCATACAGGTTCAGCCGGAACTTGAGGCGCTGGGCACTGTGGGGGGAAGAGAGAGTGAATTAGGAAATCACTGCTGAACATCCCCTGGTGTCTAAGAAGGCAAAGAGAGACATACAGTTTCAATTCCTTTCAAGACACCTGTTTCCCTCCCTGAGTTTTCTCACCATAAAGTCCAGCCTTACTTCCAAGTTGAAGACTCCTTGCCCCAATACTTACCACCTGAAAACATGCCACCCTATTAACCTCTCTTTCCATGCTTTTTGGGGGGTGGGAGTGGGGGAGGGGATTATTTCCTCTCCTTTTTGAGGGATAATCTGTATATAATAAAATGTACAGCTTTTTTCACACTTTAGGAGGGAATCTGCCTGTACACATAGTCAAGGAAAGCTTATGGGAAAAAGAGCAGTGGACTGAGAAAAAGCAGACCTGGGCTAAGCCTTCATCCTTTCACTTAGTTTTTACATTCATAAGACAGGGACAAAATAATTCAGTCAGTGAGATCATATAAGGGTGGATGACAAGTCCTATGTGTGTTAATAAGCATCAGCATAAGCTGCTCTGGTAATGGCCTGGACAGCACCCAAGAAAAAGGGCCACACTTCCTCCCTCAGTGCTGGCTCAGAGCCCCAGGACAGGCTTCTGCCTAGAGCAGCCTAATGCCTTAGGCAAAACAATGAGCCACTGGACACCAGACCTGGAGAGACCTTATTGTCATCTTACAGGTGAGGAAACTGAGGCCTAGTGACATTAGCAAGCATTCCCCCAAGCAAGAAAACTCATTGAGGAAAGCCTTCTGAAGAAAAGGAAATGGAGTGAGCAGAAGAATGGTAGTGACTAGAGAGAGGAAGGCTGACGGAGTCTTTACAATGACAGGGAACTCCAAGCTGACATTCTCGGATTCCACCAAGGACAGGAAAAAAGGATAGGTGGGTTAGATCTCAGGAAGAACTTCCAAGTTATATGCTCTAGAGACATGGGAAATTTTAAGAGAAATGAAAGAGAAAATATCCAGTTGAGCATCCACCTGTACTAGTCTCTTGGCCTTAAGCCAACAGCCTCCTACAGCACCTGACTCGTGTGATCATACTTTTCCTCTTGATGTCCTAGCCTGATTCTTTTTCTCTCATCTCTTCGGGCGTCTCTTCTCCAGCATTCAATATAAGATTTGGCTTTGAAACTGCAGCTTATTTTTTTCCCTCTACAATCTGCTCCCATGGATTTAACAAATCATCATTGCCTCTCCAGCCCTGAGATGTAGTCAAGTCTCCAACTGCTTGCAAGATGTTTCTACTTGGCTTGCCTTGTCACCTCAAAATTGATGTCAAAGTCGTCAGCTTACCTCCAAAGCTTCTCCTCCCAACTTCTATATTTCAGCCAACACAGGAAAAATATTTGAAACATTTCTGGATTGCCTACAGGCCAGGGTACTACTGTACACATCAGGAATGCAAAGATTAAAAAGACACAGATCCCGCCCTCAATGACTTCCTTTGGCCCTATAAGATCCAAGTACCCACCCAGGCTTATAAAGAACAATGCTCAGAAATCCCTTTCTTTCCTTTCTTATCTAATATGGTTATTAGGACCATAACCCTCACACCTGGGCCATCACAATAGTTACTTATTTCCTTTCCAGTCGTATAACCATTGTGAACAAGATAACTAACATGGCAATTAATAAGCACTACCTCATGGTGAGTTATTTTTCCATATGTTTGCCTTGCCTCCCAACTAGACCTGAAGCTCTTTAAGGACTGAGCTGGTTTTGGCCTTCCAAGACCAGCATTCACATCTGAACTCTGACATTTGGACAGTGGGCAAGACACTTTCCCAAGCCCTCAGTTTCCGCATCTGCAAAATGAGACAGCAACATGGTAATGTTGTTAAGAGGATTAAATGAGGCTATGGATGTAAGGTACTCTGCACAGAGCCTGGACACAGAGTAAATGTTAGTAAAAGTTGTTTAATATACATCTCTGGATCGCTATGGTGTTCGGCAAAGTCTCAGACTCACTAGAGGGGTTTAGCAGATGACTGACACCTAGGCCACTCATCGGTCAAGCAATGCTGGTACTGCACGAGGCCCCGGGACCCGACACTTACACTGTCTGAACGTCGGTGGCGAGCCCGGCCAGGCCGATGTACAGCCGGTCGCCCATGGGAAAGATCTTCTGGAAGTCCGTGGTCACCATCTGGGCCTGGATCCCGAAGCGCCTGTCGGCCGCGATGGCCACACAGTTCTTCCCCTTCATGGCCATGACGGCCCCTCCGTTATAGGACATAATAGACTGAGACAGACAGAGACGGAGGGGCTCAGCGCGAGGGGCCAGACGCGACCGTAGCCCGTGAACCAGACCCTGCCCTGGACCCTCCTGCACGCCGTGTGTTCCACTCTGGAGGCGCCTACACGCTCCGAATTCCAGCTCTGGGATTAGCTCTGTGTGGCTGCGAGGGGTCGCACTGATCCCCCTTGATCCTCACTGCCGACCGCTCCCCTTCAAACTGGAGCCGCTTGCTTCCATCCACCACCAGGCCCCCTCAGCCTCTCCCGACTTCCGACCTTTCCCTCAATCTCCACCTCTTGCCCCTTCTCCTTGCTCCCCATCTCACCATGATTGCGGCGTTCTACGACCCCCAATCTCCGCCGCGATTCCAGTAAAGCCGTTCTGGCTTTCACTGCGCAACCATCCTCGCTGCTTTCTCTCCATTGGCTGAAAGGCTGACTGTTCCGGGTCGTTCCGGCTTTTGGTTGGCTGTAAGTCCCTGTCAGTCACCAGTACAGGGTAGTTTGAATGAGAAGCCAAAACTCAGGCAGAGGAAAGCGGAAAATGAAAAGTCACCGTGAGTGCGGAAGAGCCTTGCGTCGGGGTGCATGCTGGGATCGTGGAGGACTCGGGCTCCGGCGCCTCCAGCTTGGGGGACCCACCGCACGCACGTGGCCTGGTGAAGCGAGGATTCCCTAGAGACAGGGTGGAGGTGTCCCGCGGGAGAGCCACCTTGGCGCTTATCAATACCATATGGGTCGGGCGTATCACTCATCGTTTATTCACTGCAGAAATCCTTACTGATCACCTGTTATATGCCAGGCACCATGCTAGGCTCTGGATGTGCACTGCCCTAGAACAATGCCTAGCACATAAGGAGGAGCCCATTAAATGCAATTTTAATGGCACGGTAGTGAGGTGAAGGGAAGTGGGTTGCTGGGGATACCCGGCAGCTGCAGGGATTCAGCTGCCAAAGAAGGATTTGGAGGCTTGAGGTTATTCTGCTTTTCGGGACCGCCAGGAGGCCGGCTTCACGTGTCCCCAAGTCTCAAGTGACCCTAAAACTGGACGTTCCGGGCCTCCTCACATCGAGGGTAGTTCTTGGGGCTAGCGGGCGCCGATCCCTCCCAGAGCCGAACACGTCCCGCTTCCTCCTCTCCCACAGCTCCGTCGCTCCCCACTCGCGATCAGGCCCCTCTCTTCTTTGGGATCAGGTTCTACTGCCCCATTGCCAGAATTGGAGCATCGTGACTCACTGCCATTGACTTGGCTTACTGTCGCCCTACTGATCGTTGTAGTCTCTGTGGCGCAATCGGTTAGCGCGTTCGGCTGTTAACCGAAAGGTTGGTGGTTCGAGCCCACCCAGGGACGCTACTTTTTCTTTTTTTTTTTCCCCCCTCTCCCTTTTCACGAGAATATTTGCCCTTTTCCACTAAAAGGGAATCTTAGGCTTTTTGCTCCCAACCGCTAAAAACTAATTTTTGTAGAGAAAGCACAGAGGTAACACTTTTCCGGTAGCAAAGAAAAGGGTCATTATCCTTTAAAATTCGTTGTTTACATAATGATGGAATAATTTATCCGCCACTTCCCTCAACCACCCTCTCCCCACCCCCACCATCAACCCCCTGCCGGGGCCGAATTGCTGGAAAAGCAAAGACGGGTTTTTGTCTCCCTGTGCGATACGTTTCAGGTTGCATTTTTCGCAGATTTAAGAATAAATTTGTACTGGAGGCTGGGCAGTTTTCCATTGTCTGCCTCAATCGATGTTGCAGTCTCGAAATATTGCATTTGGAAGGAAAGAAGCTAATGAAAGAGAATGGCAAAGACAAACTGAGAGATGAAGAGAAACAAAGGTGAGAAAGGAAGAACATAGCTGTGTGTGTAAGAGTGAGACAGAGAGAGAGAGAGGGAGGAGAGAAATGAAGGGAAGACCTGGAGAACATGGAGAATGGAGAGAGGGGAAAGAATGAGGAACATCAGAAAAACGAAAATGATAAAAACAATCTCTTTTTCCCCCCAGAGATACTGCACACAGCAGTGGGAGGAGGAGGATGGGGAAAAAGAGAGAAGATACCCAAAAAGGCATTGTTTGGAGGTGAGAAGGGGTAAGTAAAGGACAGACTGTCATGAAAGTACAAGGAAGAACCTCCCTCTCCTACCCCATCACCATCTTTATGGGGTGTTTTTAAGGGTATGTACCTGAAATAATTACCCAGATTTCCTGAATTCCTGCCCTCTGGGAGCTTCTACTCTGTGACAGTGAGTGATTGTCAGCTAGAGGACAGCCTGCGATACTAGTTAACACAAATCAGGGGGAAGAATCAATACCCAATGTCTGCTAGAGGCACATCTCAGGGCACTGGGTGGGAGCACTGGCTTTTGTGTTGGGAGAATAACAAAGGGCTCTCAAGCAGTTCCCCAAGAAGCAGTCTCTCCCACACTTGGCCTCTCCACAAAATGTAGCTCAAAGGAGGTCTCTTCTGGAAGCCCTCCCCACTGCTTTCCCACCTTCAGCAGGGTAAAGGTGGTTCCTTGCAGCTGCCTGCAGCCCTGGGGGTTCCCTTTGCTCCCATGGCACTATGCATCCCTCAGGGTTTGCCCCCACCAGCCTGTGAGCATACAGAGTGGGCTCACCTGCTTTGTATCTCCTGAGCCTAAAGCAGTGTTTGACCTTGGCACATGACAAATGCTTTTATTAGGGTTAATGGAATAAAGACTGGGAAACCAGAAAACTTTCAGGAAAGGATCAAGTCAGAAGTTTCTCTTTATAAGTCAGAAAAGTCAGAGATATGGGAACTGGTCGCCCAGGATTGAAAGAATGGTTAAAGTGAGATTTGGGCAGTGGAGGTCTTCAACATGCTGTTTCTCTCTAGTGGCTTGCTCATGATAACTGGGCACTTAATAACTGCGGAATAAATGAATGGACCCCCAGTGAGCAAGGCGTCCCCCTCGGGCAGTCCTCCAGCATTAATGGACATCAGTGAGGACACAGAGGGACATCAACCTTCTGCCCGTAAGCCGATACCCTCCTGAGGGACAGTCCCTGGGTGCACGTGCGGCTTGCGGAAAGGGCCAACATCTTTGCGAAACCCCTACAAGTTTCTCTTGCTTGGAGTCCCCTTCTAGCCCGAAAGAAGTGGCAGAGTCCTTGCTGTACTGGTCGACCCTCTCCCTAGAGCGATTAGGGGGCAGAAGAGGATGCTTGAGTCTTCTTAGGCAGAGTCCAGAGCGTAGACGAAACACTTACCCTGGGGACAGTGGGCGCCAAGAGCCCCTTTTCCGTAGGGGTGGGTAAACTCACGGTACTCCAGTTCAGAGACAGAGGAGCAGGTGACCTCCCGCAGCCCTTCTCCCGCGGGTTCCCAGACCACCCCCTCTGGGCGGAAATCTCTCCCGCCCTTCCTCTTCCTCTTCACCCCCATTCAGCTGGTGAACTCAGCTGGTGTGGGCAGAGGCTGTAGCTGGGATCACTTGGCGACCAGTGTCCGCAGATCTCCTGGTCGCCGGCCAGAGGGTGAAAGCATTCAGTTCGGGGTCCCGGGGGTCCCTGCCCCTAGCTCCAGGTCTGCCTGAGCTGCGAGCTAGGAGGGAAGAAGAGCCAGGAGGGAGGCGCTCCCGAGCTTGCCGAAGACTCGTTTGTTAATTTCCTAGCTCGAACCACCCACTCCCAGTACGCTTAATGGCGCTTCCGGCCGAATAATCGAGCTCTTTGGAGAGACAGGCGCGAGGTCCACCCCTAATAAATCCTGAGTAACGAATAAACGAACCGACTGTCCTAACGAGCCTCACCGGCGGTCGTCGTAACGTAACATCGATTCACTTCCCCGGCGCCGGCCTCAGCCTCTTCACCCGGCTTTTCCAAGCCTCCCTCCTGGTTCTCTCACCCCGGCCGGGGCCACAGGGACCCGATCCCTAGCGCTGGGTGGAGCCGGGGGCGACAGTCAGGGTCGGTTGACCCTCTGCCTTTGCGCTCGCCGGGCTCCTCCCGCCGCGGCGGCGAGGGAGGCGCACAAACCCCGCGCAGCGCGCAGAGCGCCCCGGGTGCGCGAGTGGCGCACAAGCGACAAATGCACTAATGAGCGCCAGGCAGGAAAAAAAACGCGGGCCCAGCTTCAAGCCCGCGCGCCTGGTTTACTAGTCGACCCTGGCCTCTCGCCCTTGGCCGAGTTATTGTGTCCGGAGTCCCGAGACTGAATTTCCGTCCCTGGAATTGCGTTCCATTCTTCTCTGCCCGAGCACGCTGGGGGTGCCAGTCTCCACTACAGCTAACCGAGCCCCCCACCACGAGATCTCCCTGAAGCCAAGCGTGCGGGGGCGTCGCCCACTGGCCCCCTGTGTTCTGCTGGGGGCCTGCGCGACTCCGGACAAGACGAGGGGGAACCCCAAAGAGCGCGGGTCCGCTCTGGGGAGGCGCCCTGGTTGGGTCCGGGTGCGCTGCGATTTAGAACCAGCGATGCGGCCGCCGACGGGGGACAGTGGGGCAGGAGAGCAGATGCAGTTATTAATTTTGAGTGTCTCTTGGAGTGAATGAAAAGAAACTGGACGCGTGGCCGGAGGTGTCGCTACCCCCGCCCGAGCCCCGCGCCCTGCGGTCTAGGCCGAGGCGTGGAGGACTGCGGCGCGA